>NXFV01002072.1:0-45488 GCA_002803225.1 Gamarada debralockiae | reverse complement strand
CTGCTGCTGCATTGACCTCTGCCTTCTCCTGGAGCAGCCGCTCTACGACGGCGAGGTGGCCTGCTCCTGCCGCCCATAAGAGCGGTGTCCGACCGCGATCGTCCTTGGAGTCGACCTCGACCTTGCCCGTCGCGAGCAGCAGCATGACTACGACCTCGTGCCCTCCTTCGGCTGCCCACGATAGCGGCGTCCGACTGTGTTGACTGTCCTTCAAGTCCGGATCAACACTATCTTTCGCAAGTAGCAGCTTTACTACTGCATCGTGCCCTCCCTCGGCTGCCCACGACAGCGGCGTCCGACTGTGTTGACTGTCCTTCAAGTCCGGATCAACACTATCTTTCGCAAGTAGCAGCTTTACTACTGCATCGTGCCCTCCCTCGGCTGCCCATAAAAGCGGTGTCCGACCGCGACCGTCCTTGGAGTCGACTTGGACCTTGCCCGTCATTAATAGCAGCAAGATTACGGTCTCGTGCCCTCCTTCGGCTGCCCACGATAGCGGTGTCCGACTGTGTTGACTATCCTTCAAGTCCGGATCAACACTATCTTTTGCAAGTAGCAGCTTTACTGCTGCATCGTACCCGTTCCCTGCAACCCACGACAGCGGTGTTAGACCGTATTGGCTTTTCAGCATGTGCGGACACTTTTCTCCAATCGCCATCTCATAGCCCTCTATTGCTTCTCGAAGCCTCTCTTTTGCCTTTTCATAATCTTTCAAGTCTCCTAATACCAGTGCAACATTCCATGTTCTGGTCACCTTGTCCACATGATCTCCGAGCTCTGCTTTTGAATGCTCCTGTACTTGACTATTCTTTGTCCAGGTTTCATATTCTTCTTGGTCTTGCGAGCCTTCTAGAGGATCTTCCCAGTCCCAAACAAGTAGCAAGTCACGCGAGAAGTGTGTTATTGATTTTGAAAGTTCTGGCTGTTCAAAACTTCTACTCTCGTTTAGAGGAGTGACCGCAATTATAATAACGACAAAGTAATCCTTGCACAGCCTAATAATGGTAGGCTTTGAAGCTCCTTTCAGAAGGCAGACGACATCACCCTTTCGGACGGATTTCGCTGACGCCTGAAGAGACCATTCCCTCGAGAACCAAGCTGTATTTTTGGATGTGATTTTCACATTCTGTCTGTCATCGCTCATTACTGAGGACACTTGGCCAAGAATGCAGCCCTTACTCTGGATCACCGCCCTCTGGCAGTGTTCGCAAGTCTCCACGGATATATCTCCACAGAGGAGGAACTTAACAAGTCGCTCAAAGAGTTGCTCCCATTGAACGTTGTGGTCAGGCGATAAGCCAGGTGCGATATCATCATCAGAGCTCATATTGCGCAAGGCAAATACCTTGTCGTGACTGTTAGTAGACTCGCGGGCATGGTATGTATCTATCAGCTCGCCTAGAGAGCAGATATTTAGAGAGAACCTGCCTGGGCTAGGTACGTATTTAGGCCGGAAGATTGCTCCCCTTATCAGGTAGGTTACTGAAGGAATCAGACTCTGCAGCTTTGGATAAGCTTTATAGGAGAGCTTCAGTGACGTTAAGCCTGAGCAGAACACATATCCGTCAATTTCCGTAAAGCCACATATGATCACGATATGTCGAGCTGCGGCAACCTCTTGAAGGATCTAAATCGGCTTTGTTAATAACTTCTACCTATTCTATTGAACGCCTGCTCGCTTACCCAGATGCGCCGAAACCACGGCCGATCAAGTAAAGCAATAATTGCTTGTTGGATCATTTCATTGTTTAAAGAATTTGTAGACCCCTCGCCTCCAGCAACGTGTATCTCTTCGAGCGCTCGGTCGCTATTGTCCGCCGCCTCTCCAAGCCAAACCACTACACGGTTTGCTTGAGCGTAGATCTTCACCATCAACTGAATCTGTTGCATTTTCTCTTGTTCATTTTCTTGGTTGATGCAAACAGCATCTACCCATATGATTCGTTCAATGGAACGATATCGAAGACGTGATAGCGCCTCGTGAAGTTTTTTCGTCACAGGCAGATTATGTTGCAGGTCATGTTCGTGTACAGAGATAGACTGAGGCTTGTCTGAACCACCCCATACGTAGGACAAAGCATCATACGGATGCGTTCGTTTGCCCGATTCCTGTAGAGAGTAGTTGAAGAGTTGGCATTGTATAGGAGCAGTCTCGTCTTTATGTGGCATTAGCCGAAGCAAGCGAATGTCAAACCCCAGGGGAAGCGGAGAATAACGATACAGAAACTCGACCATGACTGTGTTTGATAGCTGTGAAGTGGTATGGGTGCGTTGGGTGCGTTTGCTGTGTCCGGTGTTATCTTCGGTTCTAGTACAAATGCCTGGACAGAGGGGTGCCGGAATTCTGACTAAGTAATTTAACTACCTGGCGAATGTTTAACTCAGTTTTACATTCGCTCGTGATGTAGCAGTTCTGCTGACATCCACGAAAATCTAGTGCTGTAGAAGACAAAGGTTTAGCAGAACTAGACTGTACAATCGCTTGCGGAAACTGGCTTTGCTATAGGAAGTTCTTTTAAAATGTGTCGAAATGTACATCCCGTAGTCACGTGGGATACCTTACATATCTCTATGCCTGAGGCTGCAACTACATCTGTAAAAATCTTCAGCCACAATATGGCTGAAGGAGGCAAATATAGCCGAGAGCCTTTGTTCGTTCCCAGCCGTCCTCCCCTTTCTTAAGTAAAATTTTAAGCAAAACGTTTGTAAACTAAGTAAATTACTTACTACAGTAAAAGGCGAAATGAGTGTCGCTAAATTTTTAGTCCAGTATTTTAGCGAACGCCGTTTGCTGACTTTTGTGGCTGTGCACTATCCGCTGGTTGTACTCCGAAGTACCCCCCCTCCCCCCACCCCTACTGGCACGGGTTCTCTGGTCACCCTTCCATCCATTCCTCCTTTTCCTTCTTTTCCCACCCCGCCAGTGTCAGCTGGTTCATGTCAACCACAGTCATAGCGCCATATCTGGATGATGCAACGCGTTTTTTGATCAAGGCTTTATTAAAGGAAGGGTTTGAGACCAAGCTAATAGCCTCAGCAGCTTCGTGCAGGGTTCGCGCTGTCCAGAGAATCCGTCGGAACCTCGAAATGCCCACCCCAAAAATGAAGAGCGTTGGCGGTCGTAGCCGCGTTCCACTGCCTATGCGAAAGGCCCTTTGCGACATGATGATCAAGCAACCTGACCTATATCTATGCGAAGCAGCGGACCACCTCTATCGTAAGTCTCGTGTAAGGGGTATCGGAAAGAACGGTCGGTCGGGTCTTGCGATCGACGGGCTGGACGAAAAAAACGATCCACCGTATCGCACAACAACGGGATGCCGACTTGCGAGATTACTATCTACATAGGATGTCAAAGTACAAGTGATATCAACTTGTCTTTGTTGATGAGTCTGGGTGTGATGGAAGAGCTGGACATAGGCGTTGGGGATGGTCACCAAAGGGGTCTTCAGCAGACCATATCACAAAGTTGAGTCGCGGAAGAAGATGGCACATTCTTCCAGCATATGCGCAAGATGGCATTGTACTAAGACGAGTATACCAAGGATCAACAGATACTGACTTCTTCGTGGATTTCATCGCCCAGTTACTGCACCATTGTAACCCATTCCCGGGGGAGAAATCTGTAATTGTTGCGGACAACGCTTCCTGGCATCGTTCAAAAAAAATCCGACAGATGTGCCAGGAGAAAGGAGTAATATTCGAGCTCCTATCACCGTATTCGCCCGACTTCAACCCTATTGAGGAGCACTTTGGAGTCCTCAAGAATTTTATTAAAAAGAAGTGGCATGAAAACGAAGATTTCATTGCAAGGGAGTTTAAAATGTTTTTGGAGTGGTGCGTGGATGTGGTAGGCGCCGACGAGCACATGGCGGAGAACCACTTTCGTCCTGCAGGAATAACTATTACTAAGTGCCCGAAATAACTATAGATCTAATGAATAGAGACTGGGTGTATGCTCTTTTGATTTAAGCCCCCCTCTTCTCTTGAAGAAATTTTTTAGCGTTGCTCACAAATTGCAAAGCAATGCCTATTTGTACTTCTTTCTTCACCATCAGCTCAACGACCTTCGGATGCTGAAGAATAGTATTCAGATCTAGGTACTGATCCATTGCAACCTGATTCGCTCTTTGCAGAGCGTTTCTCCACCTGTCACTGCTGCCGACTTTTGTCAGGCCCCAGGTACAGTACTCCACGAGTGTGACCTGCCGATCCCCGTCCACGTCGTCACCAGCGGCAGTCTCAGTCACCCCGCAAAGCTCTCCGGGGCCCGAGACATGGACCTTGCAATGACGACAGCAAGTCGAGGCATCAGCCTTGCGCTTACGGCTATTATCCAATACGCTTTTGATGACGTGAGGTGGGAGC
Organism: Gamarada debralockiae; assembly: GCA_002803225.1. Lineage (NCBI taxonomy): Eukaryota > Fungi > Ascomycota > Leotiomycetes > Helotiales > Hyphodiscaceae > Gamarada > Gamarada debralockiae. Next base: position 41,120 of record NXFV01002072.1, on the reverse strand, counting down.
TCGATGCTATTAACATCGATATCCTCCTCTTTCTCTCCTTCATTCATATTACCTTTAATATGAGAGACCGTATCTTCTAGATGGGTCGATAGCAATTTATGGTGATTACTCTGTTCGTCCACGAAGCAGTGGGGCCGTGTTTGCTGTGTTTAGCTCGGCAACGATACTTCTCGTAGACACGGGTCCAAAGGCCAACCTCGGCGGCCCTCTGAGCTTTTTGTGCCTCTGTAGCGCATTTTCTCTTGTTCTTCCTCTTCGCCGCAGCAGGCTCACGAGGGACTTCCTTGTAAACAAACTCCATCTATCATCACTTAGATGGACCCTTTCGAGGCTATTCGGTGCGGGTAAGATTAGAGTCTTCACGCTGGGCTACAACGACGAGCATCCCACTCGCGATCCGATAAAACGTTACTTCAGCGCCAATATGGTTTGGGGCCGCCTCCTTAGGCATCATGACCTCTACTAACAGCCCCGGTGTAACGCCCAGTGATAGCAAATGCATTAATTTCCAGTATTCCCCTAGAATACACGGCCATATTCCTTTTGAAGTCTCTTGGTGGAATATTCTCCATTACTAAGCCAAGGAGACGGAGGGTGACGACTCAACACCTGTACGCGGTGCCCTCTACGAACCTGTAGTATTGTCTACAGGCCAAGATTGAGTCACAGAAGCAATATCCTCGATCGAGACGAATACCTGTACGCTATTACAACGACGGTGATACCCTTGGGGTAGCTGAAAATTTTTTCCGACTAATCCGAATACTCTCTACTCTCTCATACTCTCATCTTTACTCCTCTGCACACCCTCTAGTCTGCGAGTACCGGTTTCGGAACACACGATTACTACATACCTACCTCGATACGACACTATACCGACCCTATAGTGGATGAAGGTCGCTGATAGAGGAAAGTCGCACCAGTGGGAAGGCCGTGTAAGGACGGGAGGTTCAGTCGTGGGAGGGGAGGGGCTGGGGAGTAGATTTGGGTAGGGTAGGAGGAAAGGAAGGAAAAATTGGCACTATTTGTTTCTGCTCTGGGCTGGACCCCAAAATTCATTGGAATATAGCTACGGGAGGCGGATCTGGGATATAGCATGCGTTCTCTATATCTGTCTAGGTCCCTCTACGAGCGCGACAATACCCATTCCAGGTTACTAGGCTGTGCCTAGTATATTGATGGCCCCTCTTGGGTCAAACCTACAGGTTCCTGTAGCGTGTTACATAGTCTCAGACTGATACAGCACGTAAAAATGGAATAATAATAATAATAATAATAAGCCAAGGAGACGTCAAAGTTAGCCTTTAAACCCGAAAAATGGACAGACTCAACGCCTCGCGCCACAGCATGACATCCAAGTGCGCCGGATAGATGGCGCCACTACGCTTTCTGCCCTGTCTAATTGCAACGTCCCCAGCACCGCCCCAGCCCTGTTGTGATCATTCGAGTTTAGTATCTCTTCCGAAGCGCCTACTGAGCAAGCGGTTACAAAACTCAGGGCGATGTTCCATTCAAGTTTTCCCTTCTTCACCAGCAGTACATAGATCCTCCCCAAGTGCACCGGCGGCCCCCCATACCTTGCAACTCCCATATATCCATGGACTTCATCGACCTTTAATTTCGTTGCCAAGTTTGGGATCTGACCCATGGATTGCCACGACTGCATCTCCGGCTGGGGTGTCACGGGGCAGATGACGGGAAAATTGATTACCGCCATCAGCAACCCTACCCAATGTGTAATGTCATTGTGCTCGCTCACGTCTCTGAAGCCGATTATCAGCCAGTCGGGATCACGGTTCCCCTGATAGAGGTGCTCTCTGTGGCCTGATATGTCACGGTCCTTCTTCTCCCACGATTCCGGAACGCGCAAAGAATAGCGCAGGCCCTCACCCGTGATGGCCTTAATGGGCCATGGCGACGATAGTGGCATGCGATCTTTGAGCCACACAGGTAGTTCTCCCGGCGCGGGTTGACGTGCCGCATCGTTAAAAGCCTTATCGTCCCCAGTTTCGGCCCTTAGCGCAGCTTTCCATACTTCTAATACCCTGCTGGCCGAGATATTGTGAGACGAGACGATCTTGACCGAAGTCGACAGCGAGCCTAACCAGGCAGCTCTCCGCTCCTGCGTCTGACGGCTAATGTACAGGCCGTGGAGGGTGTCGATATGTGCGTCTAGGCCTGTAATTGCAGCACTATTATTGTGCAACTCTGCATCAATTATCGCCCGTTCCAGTAAGATTTTAGCCCACATCCGATGAAATTCGGGCTCCTGTGGATCCGAATTTACGAAAGTCCACGTGACACTCATGAGAGTGTCACTGGCCCCCTTTGCTCTTTCAAACGACTTCTCTTGTTTCCACATCTGGATCATTCTTTCAATAGACAGGTACACTACCGTAGCTAGGCGGATGGTTGGCACTCCGGTGGATATAAGCGGCCATAGGATCTCGCAAATTTGTTTATATAGGTCGTACGCACCTGGCCAGTCTCTTTGGCCATACTTCAATGCGGCCTTGACAAAGAGAGAGGAAGCAGCTAGTAGTCGATCCTCTTGAGAATCGAACTCGTTCCTTGCAATGGTCGCGTCATCAGGGACCACTCGCTTCCGGCCTTGGGCGGCTCCTGAAGATCGATAGTAACGGTCCAGCACGGCGTCACGCACGATTGGGCTCATTCCAGGCTGGGAGAGAGAAGGAGTGGCAAGGAGGTCACGCTGCATCTGCGTGGTATGACTGCGGTATAGTTGGAGCCAGCCACGTCGGACAACTCCGTCGTCCGTTGTCGACACCTGCCCCTCTACTTCTATTGATATGGGAGTGTTTTCGGGGGCAACCGACTCTACCCTAGTCGACACGTTGTGCAAGACGAGTTGAAAGTTGCTGCCGTTTTGGGTGAGAGTGTGGAGCTTGGGAATCTGGTATTTTTGTGGCAGCGATATCATTTCCTTTGGGGTGAATTCCTCGCCGTTGAAAGACATCATAAATGTCTCTGTATCGTCTAGCAAGAATGTCTCGGTCGTGTTAGTGGATACCTCCAATGGACTGCTGCGGTCGAGCCACATAAATTGGGTGTCGAGCCGTGGTCGCAGTTTCAAGAAGAAATCCTTATAATTCGGCTCCTTAAAGCCATACTCCTGAGGCCAAGTTCGGCCCTCTAGATAGCGAGCTATGAAAAAGGACATTGTTCCATGGAATAATTCGTCAATCTTTAGCCTTAGCTCTAGTATTACATTAGGATCTTTTGGCAGTGTCTCGGGCCGTATATTAAAGCGCAATAGCCGAATTGGTTCTCCAGATAAGTCCCTGATGTATTGATGAATGCTCGGTAGAGATTCTTCTATTTCGGCGTAGATCTCCTTCCATAGCCGCCTAAACGCACTTTCTCTCCCTTCGCCGTAGAGGAGCGGCATGCGGGTGTTGAAAATGCCAAGTAGCGAGTACGCCATGTCTTCCTCGTGCGTCGTCTCTCGCCTTTCCGTCCATGACATTCGTTCGGCAATGCTGAAGTCAGATAGACTGCTCCCTTGCAAAACCCGGAGCGGGATCCCCGTTATCGCATGGATGTGTCTCTCGAGGGACTTCTTGTCGCCTAGCTTATCTCCGTCTTTTGAGAAGAAATCAACTGATAATGGGGCCACGAGCTCTTGAAGAGTCCATCCGCGCGTGAACCATCTGCTCCTCCGGAGAGGCGATTCCCAGGGCGGGCCCTGCTGGGAAGCGTCGAAGGCAAGGGTTGAGACGTCCGCGAGATAGACATAGCACTTGTCTGCATCACGGTACCAGCGGAACATGGAGTTGATGGCCTCCTGGAGCTCGGCGGTGTCGGACTTGTCGATGCAACAGGAGTAAATTCGCCCGCCTTACTCTGGCAGCCATATAATGGGAGAGCCGCCAACTTCCGAGACTCTTCACTCCCAGATCTATCAAGTAGGCAATCGGGATTTCGCGATACAACAACGGTCAGCGCAATCATGCGACTTTTGCAGCTCCAAGATGATGGCGAATTCCACCTTACTAAAAATATTACCCAAGATATCCCTCCATACGCGATACTCTCTCACACGTGGGGAGAGACTGCCGAAGAGGTAACCCTCCTAGACTTGGAGAATGGTACTGGCAAGAGCAAGCCAGGCTATGAAAAGATCCGGTTTTGTGGAAGACAAGCTGGACTTGATGGCTTGCGCCACTTCTGGGTCGACTCCGTCCCGCTACGCTACACTCAGGGGTATAAGGCGTTGTGCAACCTTAATTTCCAATTTTAGTTTCAGCTGGAACAAAAGAAAAGAAAAAAGAAAACGAATACTGTATCATCTTGTAACTTACCGCTGATCATGCTCTGAATCAAATCATGCTTGGAGAGGTGAGATTTGGCTCTATTGAGGCCAAGCCATTGATGGTGAACGCTTGCACGTTTTAGTAGGGACCCCTGAAGTACAGTACTGTATCTATGAACATAGAGGTGGGTATTTCGAACTGTTGTGTCTTTAGACGGGCTTCAAACACTCTCCTTGGTAATGTCTTGATCAAGAGATGTTGTGCAGCGTCTAGTTGCGGCGCCATGGTGGGAAAAGGAGGAAGGAGGAGGAAGTGACGGGAGGGGTGATGAACAGATGACCGCAGGGATCCAGAAGCGGCCGATACCTTGGGGTACAACCAGGCGAGCGTGCACAGCCATAAGCTTCTGGAAATTGCTCTCGCTTAAAACAATTAACTAAAACTTTAGCGACACTCGATTCGCCTTTTACTGTACTAACACTACTAGAGTTTTGAGTTATAAGAACATTGCTAATGTGTTGAAATCTTGTGGTGACATAATCAAAGCATAATCAATAAACCCTTACACAATTTCTTGAAGATATATTATAGAGATAGGAATTAGCAAAGCTCAAATACAGGATTAGGATGGTTGCGAATAGAATAATATTATTTTGTATTGAGATATTTGCGATTTAGTCAAATATTCAGTTGTACTACGGCCTCACAGGGATGTCGATTAGATGACTAATTTAAATTTCAATGACAACGCGCTTGCGGGGATGTTCCTGTCAATATACTGTGGGCTGGACATTGTCACTGGAGCATAGGAAAAAAGGAGTGCATTCCTCTTTCTATTTATCATGAACCTACTTGCTCTTTCCCGAAAGGCCAGTCCATAACATTCCTAGACCATTCGGTACACAATGTTCCATCCAAATACCTATCCTTGAACGCCATCCAATGCAACCCGCCTTCTCAATTCGTTCATTCCCATATCAACAATTCCATCTCACCAAAGCCTTTCGAAAATCAGAAAGCGCCAGCATCCTTCAACGCCCCCGCAAGCCGTCTATAATCCCTCAATAGCTCTAGAACCTCGTTGATTCGCAGCTCGCCTGGATTTTGCAGCTCCATGAATCGCTTATTAGGTGGCGCGATCTTTGGCTTCTCTTTGGGTGGTAGTGATGGTGCGAGATCTGGGAATGCCTGAAGATCACGTTAGTTGAGGCAGGGATAAGTGATGGAGTGGAGAACTTACAGTCGTCAACTCAGCAACCCCACCATCAGGAATAGGTTTAGCAGCCGGTGGAGGTGTCGGACGTCCAAACCCCCTGGGAAACGTCATCCCAGCAATCCTACTCATGGGATTGAGCGAATTACCCAGATTCCGCATCGACTCCACAATAGCCGGATTCGTCGATGTTGATGGCGTGGGAGGAGCGTGAAGAGGGGAAGGAGCCTTCTCGTTGCCTTCTTCAGCGAAAGCAACTTTTTTGTTACTGCTGCCTGCACTTCGAACACTATCCGTGCTGTGATCTCGCACCATTTTTCGGCCGCCAATCATACTCAGGACCTTGTCGTCGGGTTTTGAGCTGGCTCCTGAGTCGCTGCGTTTCCGCTCTGTGACTTCGGGACTGTGGAGTGAGCTTCCACCGCTGACTGAGCCGTCATCTTCTGGCGGTGGGGTGCTGACTAGCTTTCGAGCATCGTCGAGGGTTTTGGGAACGATGATTTCTGAGGCTTGGCCTGATGTCTCTTCTTGCCGCTCCTTCAGTTTGCCAATCAAGAACTTGTAGCTCTCTCCAAGACTGTTTCCAATTGTCTTGAAACCTTGGTCAGCTGTGTTGAGAACGGCATCGCCGGCTGCACCCAGAACTGCTGGTGGTTGGAACATATCGCTGAGACGGCGGTTATGAGGCTGCACGTTTGGCCGAAGAACTGATAGAGACGGAGGAGTTTTGGAGATCGTAGGATTCGCACCTGCCGTATTGACAGCGGGTGCTGATAATCCTGGCGAGGTCGCGAATGTCATTTGTTCAGGTCTCTCTAACCGTGGGGTGTTGGGTCGACTATTCAATTTTGCAGGTCCAGAAGGCACTTCATCCGCTCTTAAACTTGCAAGATCAACCGTCTCGAGGAACGTGACAGCAGCTTCTAGATTCGTTAAGCAATATGCGGCTTCTCCGTCGATCTTGCTTTCATTTCGAAATCTTTGTATAAAATATAGATTGCTGATGACATCGATACCTTCCGGTCGAGATGTGATCAGCGTATAGATCAACATCGGCATGATTTCGTCCGCCGAGGAGGATGGGTGGAAGTAAGAAAGGGTATCAACGATGCTCTTGTGCGCTGCCTTGAGGTGCTGGAGTTTCCCCAAAGGATATCTCTTGTCATTCATGGCGATTAGCTCATCTCTGGCCTCCTGGAGCCACTCTCGAACTTCTTTCTCCTTGTCTCCGTCCGCATCTGAGTTTTCGGTGGGGCCCTGGCCCAGGTCGATTCCCAAATCTGTCAACCCAATTCCTACCACGGACAGTGCTGCCGTTTTCGACCGAAGCTTCTCATCTTGTGCTTCATCTTGGGTGCTCCTGTGCCTCCATATCCTGTCGTAGATCCCTTCACATACCCTCCTCTCCACTGCCTCTTCTAAAGCTACACGCTTTTGCTCTAGGGCTTTCCGTGCCCGTTTTCGATCCGCAATTTCCTCAGTAGTTAACATCTGCTGCTCAGAGTCCTTTCTTTCTGGGGGAACCTTCGGTCGATCATTTTTGCTTATCGAAACCGCCTTTGCCCTTAACTTGCTCGCTGTAGATGACAAGGACGCCGAGGGAGCGGGGGAGCTTTCCCGGTGTTGACGAGAGGAAAGAGCAGAGATATGAGTGTTGATATGGTTGGCTGCAACAGCGTAAAAGTCTTGGAAGAGACTGGATAACTTGTCGACTGTGGGTGGAGTTGGATGGACTTTGGCAGATAGGGAATCGGTAAAGCTGGGGGTGGTCAGTATCTGGGGCGTTTGAAATTTTAAGTAGCATATACCTATCTGTCAAGCTAACAAGTTCTATTGGAAGCTCATCAAAGTCTGCAGGTAGCTTTCCGGTCACCTCATCGCCAGCTCCAGGCACCATATCCTGGGCGCTCTTTTCAAACGCATCCGGCTGTGGTTTGGGCTTCTTGCTATCTCTGGTATTGGTCTTGTCAGACATGACGCCCTCTGGTATCACCCCATTCTGAATTGTACTGGCTCGCGTGCTTCGATTTGGACGATCCGGACTGGCCGGCTCTAGTTTGGAAAAGGATTTGGAAACATGTATTGGCCGAGGACGTTGACTCTCGTTTTTTTGACCATTTGAAGATGCCATGAAATCCGGTAACTTGAGCAACATAGTGTCAGTGATTGCCTGCATTGTTTTCTGGAGAGGAGAGAAGCTGAAGGGCGACCTACCTATGACAAGTTCTTGCCTGATGATCGCATGAATTGCACACGTCTTGAAACTCTGATCTGGCCGGGGATGGTTGGCAAACGAATGTGGGCAATTGGGAAAAGCAGGAAAAATATGGAGAGGAAAGAAACGAATAAGTACAAAAGTTACATCTCCACAGGCGTATTGGGAGGGAGGTGGCCTAAATGGGAGACCGCAGATACCGAAGGAGCCTGAGTGTTGCCGATGCGGGAGTGAGGTCTGACTGAGCTCCAAATGACGCGGTTCGAGTGGTGAACGAAGGTGTTGCGTAAATCGAGTCATGCGGCATGTGTAAATCTGAGCATACGAACTGGACCAATCCGAAGTGAACTTGACCCCTGCAAAGAGTCGGGCGATTCACCGCACATGATGATATGATCGCCTTGACTCGCCGGCAGGTGGAGGGATACAATATATTTCGTCGTCACACTCTCACCCCCTCTCAACGACTCTCCTTGTTTCTCTCTCTTTTGTCTACATTTGCCAACAAACATTTTCAATATGGCTTTACATCGACACCCTTCTCCAAGATGTCATTCTGCTGGCAGAGTCACCGCGAAGCTACTGTTATCATTCCTGGCCTTATCACCACCGACCGCTACCTCCGCGTCATACCAACAACAACAACCACCCCCCCCACCCTTACTACCTCTTTTTCCTGGGCAACCAGAACCTCAAACCTCCTCAAATAACGAGCATGTTTTTGTAAGTCTCAACAAAATCCCTTTCAAGATAAGCAGATACTCACAATAACAATATAGACTTTACGGCATGTTCTCTACCATGGAGTCGAAGACCAAACGATACACAGAAGGCTGGACGTCTCCAACCCTGGCTCGACTATGTGGATGGAAACGGAGGATGGGGAGATAGAGGAAAATATCCGCCCACTGGTCGTACGGAGCACTCCTATGCACATACAGCGATTAAAAGACCGACGGCCCTCTGTGGTCGATCCGATGGTGGCCGCAGCTCGAGAGGAAGGGGGGTATTGGGCTTTGTCCTCCTCAGCATGGACTATGGATAATTTGCCAGGACCAGATGTGACAGATAAGGATACAGTCTTAACATTTGCCCAAATGGCGGCAAATGCCTATGTCGAAACCCCCGAGACTGGGGATTGGAAGGATGTCAACGGAGGCTACAACAGGACCGATGATATAGGATTTGGATGGGATGGGGACGGACTTCGAGGGTATCTATACGCGGATGAGACTAACTCCACGATTGTCATAGGACTAAAAGGGACAACTCTAGCTGTATGGGATGGAGAGGGCACAACAACAAACGATAAGGAAAACGACAATTTGTTCTTCAGCTGTTGCTGTGGGCAACAGGGCAGTTCTTTCGCTCGCCAGGTTTGCGACTGCGCGACGGGCACTTATACGTGCAATATCACTTGTCTGAAGAAGAGTTTGACGAAGGAGAATCGATACTACGCTTCTGCTCGATATCTCTATAATAATGTCACAGCTCTTTATCCGAATGCCAACGTATGGATGGCTGGGCATTCTCTCGGAGGCTCTCTCAGCGCCATGATAGGGTTGACTTATGGAGTACCGGTCCTTACCTTCCAGGCCGTCCCTGATGCCCTACCTTCGAGCCGATTGGGACTTCCTATCCCGCCGGGCGTAGACCCTACACGCCCAGGACAGCGTGATTACACGGGTGCTTATCATTTTGGGCATACCGCGGATCCTATCTATATGGGAACTTGCAATGGCGCTACTGCCACCTGCTCATACGCTGGCTATGCATTGGAGAGTGCGTGCCACTCAGGAAGGGAGTGCGTTTATGATGTGGTGAAGGATAACGGAACTCGGGTTTCAGTCATCACCCATAGAATCATCAGGGTCATCGCAGATGTTCTCATGACCTACGAGTCAGTGCCAGAGTGTAAATTTACACCGGAGTGTTATGACTGTCCATTATGGAAGGAAGTGGAAGGCAATAGCACTGCCACAACGTCGTCAACCTCGAGCCACACGAAGACGAGGACCCGAACCTCGACCTGTAAGACTCCTGGCTGGTGGGGATGTTTGGATGAGACGACTACCACTTCTGGAGTGACCAGCACAAGTTCCACTACTACAACAACATCGACTTCAACATGCAAGACCCCAGGGTGGTTTGGATGCAATGACGAGACCACCACGACGAGCAAGAGCAAGAGTACTCCTCCTCACGCTACACCCACCAAAACATCGACAACGAGCACCTCTACTTGCAAGACTCCAGGGTGGTTTGGATGCAATGATCCCACCACATCATCCCCGGGCAAGTCTGCTCCGACCTCAACAAAGTGCCAGACACCTGGGTTCTTCTTTGGCTGCCACGATGAGACTAGCACTCAAACGAACTCTCATCTAATTACCTCCCCACCAGCCATACCAACCTCCACCGCACCAAGTTCGACGACAAGTAGCCATTCTTGCACGTCTTCGGCATGGTTCGGACTAATTTGTGTGGATCCATCTCCCACATCAACCCCTACCACGAACCCTACGGATGCCCCAGGAGAATCGCATTGTTTGAAGCGAAGCTGGTTGGGATGGTGCAAGGAATGGTCGAGTACGGATAAGGTATTGAAGGAAGAAATTTAGAATGTATTTATGACGATTTAGAAGAAGGGTATCACGGGCATAGGTTGGTTGAGTAGCATATTGGCGTTTTGGTTTTGACGACGACAAAACCATGGATGGTTATGGTGGTTCAGGATCAGGAGTATAGCAAGCACACGGGAATGAATGATATACCATTTACATGTCGATGCACCATTTCAACTTTTCGTGTCAAAACATATACAGTACATAACCCACATACTACTTTTCATGCTCCTCATCGATTCATAACTCATTTATCCGTCCATTCCGCCTTCTTCTTCTCCGCAAAAGCCTTCATGCCAATCTTCTGATCCTCACTCCCAAAAAGACTGTGGAATACCCTCCTTTCATACTCAACACCATCCCTTATCCCAAGATCCTGACTCTTATTCACAACCTCCTTCCCCGCCATAACAGCCACCTTACTATACCCCGCAATACTCTCCGCAGTCTTCAAACTCCCCTCCATCAATTCCTCGTAAGTCCCAAAAGCCCTCGCCGCTACACCCCACTCAAAAGCTTCCTTCCCACTAAAGTTCTTCCCAGTCAAAATCAGTTCCATAGCTCTAGCTTTCCCAATAGCCCGCGTAAGTCTCTGGCTCCCTCCCGCTCCAGGTATCGTGCCCAATTTAATTTCCGGCTGTCCGAAATTCGCTGTCTCGGTACAGTACAAGATATCGCACATCAAAGCTAACTCACAACCTCCGCCTAAGGCGTGACCTGAGACGGCAGCGATGATGGGTTTCTTGATGGCGGTGGTGAGGGAGGACCAGGATTCTATGAAGGAGGTTGTGTAGGCTTCGGAGAATGTTAGCGATGCCATTTCTTTGATGTCGGCGCCTGCTGCGAAGGCCTTTTGGGAGCCCGTTAGGAGGATGGTGCGGATTTGGGGGTTGCTCTCGTACGAAGAGAGGGCGCGGTTGAGTTCGGTGATTAGGGGAGTGGAGAGAGCATTGAGGGCTTTGGGGCGGTTGAGCGTTACTGCGGGTTTGTTAGTGGATTGAATACGGGGAGAAAAGGGGATATGTACTTTGCCCAACTCCTGGTCGTGGCTCTGATGTCTCGATGAATTCATAGGTTGATGCGGAGTAGCTTCTGATGGCAGGGAGAGTCTGTTTTGAGAATCGGGAGGCAATTGGCCTCATAGCTCTGAAAGTATTCATCTTGGTAGATGGCAGTTGCTACAATTTGTAGAGTAGTTTGGAATTCGTTTGCAAAAGAGGCTCGAGACTCAAGACCAGCTTGATATCCCACTTGCCTACACCGAAACCAGCCGAGGAAGGACGGGCCAAGAACGGAGGCTGCCCTGCCAGCGGCCGCATCACGTGTAAACGATGCTACGGTAAAATGATTGACCGGGGCCCCGGCTCGCGCCTCCCTGAATGAATTTGAAAGGTGTCTCTCGAAATCGAGTTCAACAATTTTAAGTTCACCATTTCGCGCGCAACCTCGACCTCACTCCTTCGCGAAATCGATTGCGCATTCATTGCGGCACCACGGCACAGTCCGAAACATATTGAAAGAGGAAGGAGCGTCGTAACCATGGATTCAATGGAGCCTGAGCAAACCCCTTTTGCGGCTGTGAGCGCGCAGACTTCCAAGTTCGCGAGAGTAAGTTGCGATGCGCTTGCATAGACACATTTGTGAGATTTTGGATGTGTAGGGATGGCTGCTGATGGATGTTGTAGCAATACCAAGCGTGGCTTGACAAATCGACTCCCTATACTCCCTACAGATGGATTGGAACCGCTGGGCTCTTGATGGTCTTCTTCATCAGAATATTCGTCGCGCAAGGATGGTACATTGGTACGCTTCCCACCTCGAAAACCAAATACCTCAAGTTCATCGACTAACAAGCGCACTCTCACAGTGGCCTACTCCCTCGGAATCTACCTCCTAAACCTCTTTCTCGCCTTCCTGCAACCCAAATTCGACCCGAGCAACGAAGTGATAGACAATGAGATGGAAGATGGCTCCGCTGGTGGACTACCCACGAAACAAGACGAGGAGTTCCGTCCCTTCATTCGCCGTCTTCCTGAGTTTAAGTTCTGGTACTCGGCAACGAGAGCGATTACTATTGGATTCGTCTGCACTTGGTTCTCGATCTTTGATGTTCCTGTTTTCTGGCCTGTGTTGGTGGTTTATTGGCTGATTCTGTTTGCGTTGACGAGTGAGTTCTATATCTGAGGTGATTTTGTGAGAGGAGAGGCTAACTCTGGGCAGTGCGGAGACAAATCCAACATATGATCAAATACCGATATGTGCCGTTCTCGTTCGGGAAGGCGAAGTACAACAAGAACAGCTCTTGAGCGGAAGATGGGGAGCCGGGGAGCTGGGAAGGACATCAAGTGCAAGGGGCGAAGATTGTGTTGAAGTATGATGCCGAGCATCATTTGTACAAACATTGGACCGCATGAAAAAGAGAGACTATTGCCTTTAATGAAGCCTTCTGTGTTCGCACTATACCTAGGGATAACGGGCATTAAAGGATGGGGTAAGACTAGATCGCTAGTCAGATAGAATATGAATTGAGCGAAGCTTTCCAAAACCCTTATCCACAAGCCCAAAAATACCCCTCTTCGACAGTGCATCTCCGTCGCCCAAAGTCAAACCTTCTCTGCAATAATCGCCTTGCGTTCAACAAACTACTGCCTCAAATTAATATTTCACTCTCTCGAAACACTTAGAGCTGACCCACCTTAACAGATCTCTCAATAGCCTCTCCCATCGGCACCTGTACCTTATATCCCAGCCTCCCCTTCGCCTTCTCATTAATAAAATAAGCCGTCATACAACAATACCAAACCAACTTCTTCATCAACAGCGGCGTCTTCCCCGCCATCGCAAACGTACTCTTCAGCACCTTCGCCATCACAAGTGCCTTCCCTTGACTCAACACCCTAATCTTCCCATCCCCTTATCACCCAGCCCATTGAACACCGCGGGCGAGAAGTCCCAGAATAGCATTGGCTCGTCGTTTGTCACGAAGAAAGCTTCGCCGTCGACTTTCTCGTTCTCAGGGGTAGGGGAAGGGGTGGCAGAGGTGCGGAGAAGCGCGGAAGCAGCGAGTAGGTTGGCGGAGGCGAGATTGCCTGCGTAGGTGAAGTTGAAGAGGTCGTGTTGGGGTCGATTTGCAAGCTAGGCTCGCCGTTGTAGTAGACGTCCATTATTTGGGAAAGTACTTCGCCATCGCGCTCGTCGAACACGGCTTGGGCTCTCAGGGAGCAAGTAAAGAAGCTATATTGGCGCTTAACGGAGAGGATGAGGGCTCCTCCTTCTGCCTGTAACACAGGGTTGGCTGAGTTATAGGGAAGGTGAGGGAAAGGGGCCCTTACCTTGGTGCATGAATATGGATCTTTCTGAGCAGAGCTCATTACTACGGGCTACGACTCGTCTGCATTCTCGCACGCAGTCTTGAACGTGCCTTGGACGACGGGGCATATGCTTTGTATATATCAGGGCTTTGACTCCGGTTTCCTGGCAGGCTTCAATGACATTCCTGTTCCTTTGACATTGACAATTTGCAACTCGTCCTCGGTAGCTTTCGTTGGTGAGGGGCTCACGGTGTGCATTACAACGTTAGGTTGCACTCGCTTGAAAATCTCAAAGATGGAAGGGAGGGACGTGATGCCGCATCGTAGTACTCGACACTGAGGATAAGATAGGGGTCTGTTTGGCATGTCGACTTACGACAGCAACGGATGTAATGGACGATGCAAGCAAATGTTCTACGATGTGGCTTCCTAGGAAACCGCAGCCTCCTATGACCAGGACCTTGCCTAGAGGTTCTTTCGACATATCCGAGGAAGTCATCCTGGAGGAGTGTACATTGGAGAAAGGGAGTAAAATGGAATGGAAGGAATGATTGCAAGAGAAAGAAGACGGGGAGAGACATTGGAAGCAGTTTATATAAATTGAGAGATTGGTGCTCCGGTATTGAAGTAGAACGGACAGAGCCGAGTATATCCATTGATCCTGTAACTCAATTTGGTACCGCAAGGCTGAGCACGGCGACTTCGAGGAAAGCCGGCGATTAGTCGTCCTATGAGCTCTTATCCGCGAATGGATAATACTTCGAGGCTTTTATAGTTTGAATCTTTGCTGCACATTTGAGTCTGCCTCCCAGTGGCTCAAACAAAGGCGACCCGGGAGGCTTGAGACTGGATTTGCAAGGTGGGGCTATACTTTGAGGCTCCTTGCATCTCGATGGCAGAAGTTACGGGCAAAGCGCAACCATTGGTCCACTGACACCAAAAATTACAAGACCTTTTCACTGATTGGGTAAAGGCCTCATTGTCTTGCAATCCACTTGAATGACTTACATCCCCACGCAAAAAAAAGCAGACTCAATCGCTTGCTATGCTTATAAGGTGACACCGATTCACTCAGCCTCGCCGAAAATGACGCTAAAAACTGGCGCTGGGACTTCGCGACTACATCTCAAAATATAACAGGGCATTCGACAACCAGCAACAACAATCCAGTAAACGCTCTATCAACCTCAGAATGGCGTCTTCGGCTCCTCGAGGCGCCGAGCGCATGATTCATCAAGATTATATCGCGCGAATACGATATTCCAATGCCTTACCACCTCCTCCAAACCCCCCAAAGCTCCTCGACATTCCTAATACTGGCCTTGCCAGCGGACAATACACAACACCTGGTTTTGCTTCGAGACTTGCACGGGATCAGCCCCTCAACATTGAGGCAGATGCAGAGCTTGGAATGCCCTTAGATTTGGTGGGAATGCCAGGTATCTTTGATGGAGATGAGAGTTGTAAGTGAAGATTCCATTCTGCATATGCGCAAGTGCTTACCATTGTCTCTACAGCTATTCAAGCTCCATTACATGCACCAACACCTCACCCTCACGATCGCGCACTCCTCAGACCTCTCTCTACACTTGGCAAGCCAAAATTCTCTGACACGGGTGTCTCCTTCCTCCGCCGAACCGAATACATCTCTTCATACACCTCCAAATCACGCTTTGATTCTACAACTTCGAGATCATTAATCGATAATACTGGAAGTCGAGTTCGGAGACCCGCACAGAATGTCGATCGAGATTCACCAGCATACATCAAGAGTCAGGTTGAAAAGAGCTTCCAAACCGCAGCATCAAACGTCAAGAACCCTCTCCAAGTACGACATCCTACAAACCGCAATTTGAAGGTCGTGAGCGCATATCCACTTCTCCCAGACCTCGATGCTTTCCCAGATGCTGGAGGATATATTACAGTCAAATTCTTGACCAATCCGGTTCCACCAAGCACAACCTACGATATACGCCTTGAGAACAGTTTGCTACGTCCAGTACCACCGACTGACGAGGAGCAAGCCGCCAAAGATGCTGCTAGAGAAGCCCATGAGCGTGATCCAGAACGAGTTCCAGCTCCTGATGAGACTATCGAATACGAGTTCTTCCTTACAGAGACTCCCGAAGAAGCTCTGTCCTTCAAGAGGAAGTTCGATACGTTTGATCCTGAGAAGGATGACGAAGAACTGTATCCCAATAAGACCAATGCCGGTGCTGGGTGCTTCCGATTCAAGCGGATCCGCGCCTACGAGAGTGCCCACCAGACTGGATCAATCCTCGACAAGTACGACGACGAAGTTATGATTGCGGTGCATGATGGATCGGATGGCCACCATCAGAAAGCAGCGTACTATTACCCAATTGTTCAGAAAACTGCGATCAGGCCGCAGAGAACGAAGAACATCCAGAAACAGAAAATGGGATTTGCAAATGCAGTTGAGGATGAGAAAGTTACGGATTTCGTGGATATGCGCATTGAAGATCCTGATGAGCAGATGGTGGCTGCGAGAAATGTGTACAAGGAACATCCGTATGGAAAGGATGAGCCGGCGGAGGAGGATGGGGCGGCCGATGATAGGGAGGCCGCGAGGAGTGACCAGAATGGCTTGTTGACGCCGGAGAAGAATGGTGATGATGACCACTCAGATAGTTGATTTGAGGAGATGATATTGCGGGATCTGCTACGGTCAGGATTTGAGGGAGTTGAAGGTGCATGGCATAGGGCGTTACTTGCACCATGTAAAATAGCGAAGATGGTCACAAATGCAAGAAAAATCCTCGTCCGGCTTTGGAGAGCCGGCAGTGAGAGCTGGAGCGTTCAAGTGAATGTTTTGCTAAACCCATTGAATTTCGGCGCTTCCTTCTCCGGTGAATCAGTGGCCGAGTGGCCCGGCATGAAGTGGTGAATGATTGTTGGTCAAGACTTTCCGATTCAATGATGCCTTTAGTTGCTTGAACTAGATAACCGATCCGTTTGGTATTGCTAGATCCAATCCCGTTGCGAAAGTACTCTTTTGGATCGCTCGATGGGAGAACAGTCGCTGAGGAAGCTGATGATACCGTTGATGGCAGAGACTCGTTGATCGTCTGATGTGGTGAGAGAGATGATGCTGCCGACTGTGACCGATAAACGGTCAGCGAGGCATCGCTTGCTTCCGCAGAAGTCGATGCAAGGAGTGGCGATGTACCTGTTGACGACGGAGCAATTGAGACACCATTTGTGGACGAGAGAGAAGATCTTAACAGCGGAGGATATGCGATCTGCGAGGTGCTGTTGATACTAGTTGAAGTAAGGGCTGTGGTTGATGAGAAGAGAGGAGGCGGTGGTGTTGTTAACAGCTGGATACTAGATGATTGTGGAAGCGTCTCTAGATGGGTGGTGCTTGCGGGTACAAGATTCCGCTGCGAAGGAAATTGTAGAGGGAGTGAATGTGGAGGCAAGACACGGAGGGAAAAGCATCGTGATCCTGCGTAGGAAGTTGGCTGCAGTCCCCATCCTTTCCTCGTTCCAAAACTCTTCCGAGGGAAGCTGGCTTCAAGCCATGTGGAACCACACATTCAGAGTTTTGTCTCACCTTCGAATAAGAAGGGGAAATTGTATTATGGGCAGCAATCGTGTTCTGGCCTAGTGACATTCGCGCGATACCGGTTTTCATTGTCCTTGGTCAGTTTGAAAGGGTACGACGCGAAGGCTGATATTTAACGTAGACATTGTCTGCTTCAAATACCAATCTGTTCTAGCCGAGCCAGTCAGCGCACCACACTTCTAAGCTAAACATGATATCGTCCGAGCGCCCCACGCAAACATTTGCCACTCATTCCATCTCTTCCCTGTTAACATTTATTGATTGTTTGATATGTATCCAAGGATTGACCAGCGTGTCGGAGTATAGCTACAAATCTGAATGGGCCGTACCGCATTGATTAGGATATAAGATATCAATCACTCTACGCTTTTGAGTGACTGAGAACAGATAATTTGGGTAAGTAGTAGCTATCCTTGATGAATTGCTGAGTTGGATTGAGCGACTTACGAATGTCTGCTTCTAGTAGGCTCTGTCGAAACTTCTACTCGCTGAAATCAGAATTAGGGATTAACATTTTGTATCCGAATTACAATGGTAGCCTGTTGGGCCCATTCACACTGCTATTAAGAGCCCTGTATGGGGAAGAGGAAAAGGATTAGAAGTATGACAGGTACGACGTCCGTCTCGCAGAGTAATAAGTAAATCTCGGAATACAGAAATCCACCCCAAAACCAAGCAGCCGAATTAGAAGAGATCCGACAGGGCTGGACTCAACGGTGCACGGCGGATTACTTCTTGCGAGACTTCTCCCATGCTTGGCGATCAAATTCGTTATGCTTTCCAATGGCCTGGTGGTTATCGTTGAGTGAATTCATTCCATTTTCCTTGTCAATTGTTATGTCGTCGCTGGTAGCTCTCTCGTTGTCGAGAGCCCTCTCGTAACGCAAATCCTTCTTTGATGGCCTCGTTCTAGCACATCTGATCGTGGCTTTCTTCACTGCTCTGTACTTGCTGTCGCGTATTTGCTATCGGGACCTTTGACCTTGATGTAGCCTAGTATGCCTGAGACTCCCTGCCGTATTTATCACTGCTGGAATCCTCGCTCTCCATGTTTGGGTCTCGTGACATAGGGGTTATCCACGTGACTTTGCCGAACCCTTGAAAATCCGTCCTCCTTCAAGGCTTCAAAGCCGAGAGCATTCTGTAGTAGATGATTATGAAGACATTTGGAAAATATTACTGCCCGTAATCGGGGACAACCGCCCTCCAGATCGGGTCCAAGCTCCAGTCCTGTGCAGTGTATCCGCTCAAAAGC
The DNA here is from genome assembly GCA_002803225.1 of Gamarada debralockiae. Lineage (NCBI taxonomy): Eukaryota > Fungi > Ascomycota > Leotiomycetes > Helotiales > Hyphodiscaceae > Gamarada > Gamarada debralockiae. The sequence goes on along the minus strand of NXFV01002072.1, from coordinate 22,639 downwards.
CGTCGAGCCGCCTAAACACTTCGACAGTCTCCTTGGATTGGTGAAGGTAGCAGCAGAGTATTTCCTGGAAATATTAGCTTCCGAGATGTTGCCAATCAGCGACAAATAATTATTAGGAATCTGGCCGCAGGGTTGGGGGGGTAGAAAGCCATATATAAACAACTGTCCAGGAGAACAGGGTTCCGTTTCTGTCTCTTGGAAACAACCCTTGCCAAGCTATATCACATCAACTGATTCGCAAATATGGCTCAAACGAACCCCGCGAAAACTAAGAAGTCATCCCTTACCGAGGCCCAAACTCCCTAACGTCCTCTCTGACCTAGTGGTACCCAGCGTCCTAGATGTCGACTGCGATGAGCGCCTCTGGGTTCCCCAAGGTCCCGACGTTTGGTTTCGGTCTCTCGTGTTCTCAGTAAGCCAGGGCTTCTTTGTCAATAACTTTATTCTGAAAGCCAAACGGAGCGGAATCCTATCTCGACATCGCTATGTTGGTCCTGTTCATACCACCATCTTGAGAGGCCGATGGCATCATTTGGAGCGCGACTGGAGGGCTCAGGAAGGGAGCTATAGTTTTGAATCACCGAGTGACATTCACACGTTGGAGGTACTGAAGGAATGTCGGAAATTTGTACGCTGTTTCATGTTACTGGCGCATACCTCCATGTTGATCCGGATGGAAAGGCGTTGGGGGTTGAGGATTCTTTCAGTAAGTTGGATTTAGTGAGGAAGCATTACTCTGAAAATAGACTGGGTATAGATTTCGTAGATCAGTTTATTCGGTGAGAGAGGGGATCATGGAAGGGACTCACGAGACAGGTGTACGAGGCCATCCTTTGTGTAGCAAGAGGACAGTCTGGTGCTTGTCAGCCTTCCTGAATCGTCTTTTAATCACTCGATTAGCTTTCATTGAATGATATTCAATGTAACGAGCGAGTTACTTAGTATCATAAAAGATTCTGGAATCTCCTAAATAGTCTCGAGCAATACTCAGAACCCAACGTTGACATCAAGGCAGTTCCCATAATGCTTCAGCATCTGTCCCACGACGACAAACTTTCCAATTGCAGGAGCCAAAAAGAGAATCAATCCAGCCAGATTAGCGACCTCATCATGATCGATGGGATCAGGCATCCCAGCGACATATCCACTAGATCACCAGCGAGTCAGTAATTTCCTAGTGACGATTATTTTAAGAGCAGACGAAGTGATTAGCGCCGCGTGGGAAAGGATCGGGGTAAAGAGAATACATGGGAGTAACCGTGTATGAGAGCGAGAGGCGTCCAAGCAAAGGACCGATTGTCATCACAAGACCGTGTCAAATACCAGCCAAGCCAATATCCAAACGCGTTGTACAGTTGTGCTATGACCTTTGTGGAAGTGGTAAGTACTCCAATTACCGCGTACGGTATAACGAAGAAGCCATAACCTAGATTGCGGAGCACTGAAGGAAAGAGATTAGATCTCCTTGGTATAGAGAGATAGTATCATGTACTAAAGAATGTACAAAGGAATTTGGGTATTATGCACATGTTTCCGGAGCATCCTTGCTCAATAACTCCATGCCTCCTAGTCCCATATATCATGAGGGCCATGCACGCTTATCCCGCTATACTATACAGTAAAATCGCCCTCCTATGTGGTACACATCGCAAACCTATACCGAGAACCCAATAGTCTCCCTGTCATCGTCAACTAATCTGCCATACCTGTAACTTTATTAGTAGCCGGCTCGTACGAGGTGAAGCAGAGGGACATACTCTAACAACAGCCTAAAGAACCACACCTCCAAATCATCATTTCTCAACACCTTCTCAGCCCACTCCTTCCCCTGAACCGCCAATCGTTCAGCCTCCTTCTTCCCTACCGGCTCACCTGCAAACCACCTCACAGCCTCCACCCACTCATCACCCTTCAAACTCAACGGAACGTAATGCACCCAAGGCTTCAACCACTCCTCATGCCACTCCCTAAAGACAGCCATCTTGTACACCAAACTCTTACTCTGCAAGAACGCATAGAATCGTCCACTGAAAGCGTTCCCATCTATATCAAGCAAGTACTTGTAGGCCCAGGCATCTGACTGGTTTCGAGATTCTTTGATATCAAAGAATTCCTTCTGTGCGTCGCAGTCGCCTTGGTCGCATTGTCCCACGTAGGAAAAGAATACGTCGAAGATTTCTCTGAAATCGCTCCGCGGAACTTCCTTGACTTGCCAATCTTCCTTCGACTCTTCCCCTCGATTTACGAGAATTTTTGCTTGATCTCCTGCGTTGATTAGTTTTACCACTCGCTGTCGATGTTGACGTCTCCAGCCCCCGTCCCTACTGAAGCCTCCTGTAGTAGAACCTCTCCAGTACATCTTGTCTTCCTTTTCGGCCCAGCTCCTGTCTGTAGTCTCATTGTATGGGACTTTGCCAATCCAGTACCATGGCGAAGGATATAAGATATCGTTGAAGGAGGATATCTTCGATTGCGAGAAGATCGGGAAGAGGTCGTGTACGACATTGAACGCGTTGGGCCGGTCGAAGAATCCGAAGGTCTCTCTGAAGGAGGGAGATTGGCAGACGTCGGAGAAGGCAGTCTTATTGTAGAGGAACCCAAGTTCGCCCACAGCATAGCCACTAACATTATCTTGCGGCGCCCCATCGTCCAAAGCAGCCCTCGCTGGGCTGTCTGGTGGGCACGATACCCTCGAATGTGTCCAAGTCGGTTGATGAGCAAAGACATTGAATCGAGTGGTCTTGACCTCATCTATATAGGATCCATCAGCCACATCTGCTGGTCTGCTAGACCATGAATTTCTGGGCTTAGTGACTGCATTCGCTGCCGGCATATTGATCCCCTTCGCCGTCGCCACCAGTCGCGACAGATCGTCGTAGGGAACCACTACTCGAGGCTCGTCGTGAATATTGAAGCAGAGGTCCATATCTGGCAAAAACTTCACAAACTTCTCCATCATTCCCTCTGTAGCTTGTTGCTGCCATTCCTGACCACCCTGCACCATCTTGACCTCCCCATTCCTGACCAACAGTCCCAACAGATTATTATTAAAACCCAATGCCTCTTTTGCACGTCCCCTTATCGTCGATGGTTTGAGGCCCCAAAACGGCGTCAGTGACTCGTGTATCGAATCGTACTCGTCAATCAATTGAACCCCTCTTGCCTTCGCAAACTCATACCACTTGTCGAACTTCGGGGGAGGAGGTATACCATATCTGAGCTTGTATTCTGCCACCGCTTCCTCCAAAGATCTCGATTGCTTCTCGCGCATCTTCTCCATATTCTGCTCAGCATCCTTGATAAGCTGCCATATCGGATGCGCCGAGCCAATATGGTATGGCTCCGTCGTCGGGGTATCCAAGTCAGGAGTCTGCGGCGGTGGCTTCTTCGCTGGTTTAGGTATCGAGTCAGGAATTCCTTTCGACGTAGGTGGCAGAGTTGGCGATTGCAGATACAATATTGAAAAGCCAATGAAAGTTAGGAGGCCAATCAGTAGGAGATACTGTCGAGAGCGCATTCTTCTCCGCGTTCCCATAAAAACAGTACTCAGCGACGGGACTTTGGAATCGTCATGATCCAGATAGGGAAGTGTGCTTCTCCCAAGAGGTTGGATTTGTATCGAAGCTGAGCGGCGTCGTGTGTGTAGAGACATGATTGCGACTTGCCCAGTTGGGACAGATTGGGGCGTGTCGTTATCGGGACAGTTGCGGCGCTCTATCCTTTGGCATCCTCCCCACAATTGCAACACCAGAAGCAAACTTCCTCGACTCTCGTGTACGCAGTTGTGTGCAATTGATCGAGAAGGACTTGATGAAGAAATTTGATATTGCCGTATTAGGGGCTGCGTACGGGTAAAGTTCTGACCACCTAAAATCCATAGGCTCTCTAAAAAGGCACGGTCAGATGTCGACAGGGGTCTAGGCAGGAGCTTAAATGGAAGAGAGTGCTGATTTCATTATCCATGCAGGAACACGAAAAGTTGATGTAAAACGCGTAATGATTCGTAATTTTAAGTTTCTTATCTGCAGAAGTCATACAGTCGAGTCTCACTCATCGTACAGTGCCCCCACCAGCGATGTGCCTTCCCAATCATCTGCTAAGGAGATCCTTGTATTCTCGTTTAAACCACATTTTCAGCCCCTATTCGAAGAGTGCACCCAAAGAAAGCACTGTAGAGTGTAAAATCAACAGGAAGCACCTGTTCACGTCGGATATTCTCATCCAAACAATACCGCTTCAATATGCCACCAAAAAACCCCCATATTCTCATACCAGCGATTTCGGATCGACCTCGTAAGCTACAGTGTAAGTTGTGCTTTTCAAGATGGCCTGCGACGTGATCGGGAGGATATTCTCTTCGCTTGATTCTGGACCTGGACAATCCTTCGACATGGTGTGCCACCTTATGTTCGAGTTGACATCATAGCCTTTGGCTCGACTTGGATAATCATTCTGCATTTCATACGTTGAAGTTGATGGCTTTCGGCGGATGAAGAGTGGTCGAAGCGTGGGAACAGAGGAGGTAATTATCACGGTGCAGTTCTCGACTCTGTTCAGAGACAGGTGAGTACGAGGCTCTCAAGGTAAGGAATGGAGGTTGACTTACGTGCACCAGATAATGAAATCGATAGTGTTGACTGGGGATCCTGTCAATACAATGCCCGTCGCTCTTAGTGACAGCAACAAAACTCACAAGTAAAGTCGCTTCTATCAGCAATCTGTGCTGTGAGGCGAGTGCGGATAATGGATGCAATCATAGCACTGTTTTATATGTCAGCTGTAACTCTGGTTGATGATGAGGGTTCAACTTACAAACTACTCAGTCCCAGCAGCACTGATATACCAATCTTCAATTTCGGCGCAATCTGAAGGTTATACATGATAATTGCTGGCATAATTGTAAGGGCCATATCGGTCAAAGTATTCGTTGCGCCTTGGAAATAGCCAAAGTCGGCCTGAACATCTGGACTCCAGCACTTCCCTGGATGGCCGATAGGATCCCACAGAGTTGCGAATTTGGGGCACTGGGCCAGGATCAAGATAATCGTGAGAACGTTGATGAGTGCGTGTTGCGCCATCAAGAAGTAAAGGAAATACCTTGAGGTCTTCTTGATCGCGATAAGTCGCAGAAGATAAACCATAAACGCAATGCGTCCGAACGTCGGTGATAGGATACCTGTCACGGATTAGAATGCAAAGGCTTGGAAAGATGCAGTAAAAGAGGCCGTGCAAGATACTCACCAATAGGTTGACCAAGAAACTCTGCTCTCATCGAGTTCACTCTCTCAATTGGAGTGAGGTAATAGAAGTGTCTCCCCAGACCCCATTTCACCCCCGAAGTATCGAAAGCCATGTTTCCAATGCCCAGCAGCAAGGCAAGCACCATGAGTCCATCGTCCAACCCTACTCGTAGCTGAATGCTCAATTTTGCTGCCAGCCTCAAAACAATCACCAAAGCTGACATTCCGTACATGGTCCAGCATGCTATCAGCATTCGAGACGCTAAGGAATGGTCAGCGTAGTGATTCAGATCCTGAGCTTCATTGTGTACCTACCTATGCTGATATCAGGTCCATCGGGCTTGGGAATATCCATATTAAATTAGACTGTGATCTTTGATGTTGATGTGGGGAAGAAAAGCAAGTCTTTAATTTATCTAACTAAGGCAATGACTAGTGGCGGATCCCACTGATATATGTAGCGTTTCCAAACATGCTTATACAGAAAACAAGGTACAAGGCAGAACGGTTAATGTGTATTGATGAAGCAGCAATATGGGTTCAAAGTAAACTCTTGCGGTGGCGAAGTATGTTGAAACACGTTCCAAGGAAGTTGAAGTTGACAGGACGCACTCAACGGCAGGAGCACCTTCCTGGAAACTCCGTCCGATTCCCAATTCAAGCTCATGGACTCGGCTTACTGTGGCTCGAGGAAGGAAGCAGAGGAAGACGGCTTTCTATGCCTACGAGAAATCTCCAAGCATAGATAAATCTTGTGTAATGATTCTCCAGACTTCTAATGAAGAGCGGGAGACGCAACTGCCGCTGCAGACACGATCAGTCCTCAAGCTTTCTCAATTCTCCTACAGCTATTCTTCCAAAGCGGGAGCGAACGCATGGCGATGGCGCTACATTCAAGATGAAATCCATCAAATGAAGACCGACGTGGACCCCGATGGTCAAGGAAGGTAATACGAGCTCGACTATAGCCAGAGCCAGTGATATTACGCTGGTTCACTCGCCCCCTACCGAGATCACACCAACCATGGTAACCAATTCAGATTGTAGAGGCTTGGCGTAAGATCTCTTATCAAGAACGTGGAACATGCAGGTGGGACCTTGCATGTCATGAACGAGGCGCATGGAGAGCAGGAGAATCGATTGGCAAAAGGACGCCGCGGCCGACTGAAATGAGCAGTTCAAGTGGACAATTCGCCTGCTTCAGTCTCCGGCCTCCTGGGGACAACTTAACTCTGAGTGACTTCCCCGTAGTCAGATTTGGTAGAGTTGTATTGGAACACTGGTCTTGAATACTACCTATCTGGCCGAAAAGTTGTTAGCGAAACAGGGGGCTTCCAGGCTGGCACAGACCAGATTGCAAACAAAGTCACCCTTTCACACCCTTGTCTCGCTACAACTTTTCGGCCTGATAGGTAGTACAACGTATCAGGCCGAAATAATGTAGCGAGACCAGAGCGTGAAAGGGTGGCTTTGTTTATAATATGGTCTGCGCCAGCCTGGAACCCCCCTGCTTCGCTACATTATTTCGGCCTGATACGTAGTATCTCTGATCGTCTTGGATAGTTAAATTAAAGTTCAGATGGACTCCATTTTTGGGGAGATCTGTGAGGCAACTCTTAAGTCTAAATTGTTGCTGTGGGTTGGTTGAGCTCGGTCGTGAACCTGTCCCACGGTAGTGGATATCGTTCCTGAACTGCTCTGGTGATGGCCTGGTCCGAGAGCTGTCTTTTGCTGCGGGGTCTGGTTTCTGTCTTGGGCTTCGAAGGACCAGGAAGGCCCTCTAAACTTTAGCAAGGTTCACCAAGCTGCGGAAGTGTTGTGGCTTGCGTTTCGACCGAGAGGCGCATACAAGATTCTCCGGGTTCGGATTCCGGATGCTACAGCCTTACCCTTCCCAGAATATTGTATATGGTTTGAGCACTCGGACCGAGTGTATCTGACCATGCCTGATTGTTCAATCCTTCAACAATTCGGCGTTTTCAAGCATGTGAGTTCAAGTGAGACTGAAGGATGAGATTGGACGACCGAGTGAACGCATCCGAAGACACCTCACCTTTCCCCTTGCACAACCGTATCCTACCTACGTATAATTGGGAGATTCAGGGCTTCGGGACCACTATCAGGGGAGGTCGGCATGTGGGCGCGGCGAGAGGATGTCCTGGCCAATTTGGGATATCTCACTTTTCCATGCATGTTCAGGTTTCGGAAGAGGTCAAAGAGATCCAGAATCTGACCCAGTAGTGGCAGGAGACACAGTCTGTAGTCTGCATAGAAGCCAGAGGCAGATATACATTCCCACCCTGCACAGCATGCAGGTAAGCAAGTTCAATCAGTGGGAAGGCGCCGCCTTTGAAGGCAAAGCAAGAGTCTAAATTTTTGGTCTTGAATAGAACTATGTATACCATATCTTTCATCATGAACGTCTATTCATACTTGTAGCAAAACGGCCCAGCAGTCACGCTCATAGCTTCCGCAACCGTCATGGCAGGCCCAAGAACGCCCCAATTCATTGTATCCGTGAGTGTTACATTCGCAGACGGAGGAATATTCAAGAACGTCCCAGTACCACTCAGAGCATACTGCCTATTGATAGGATCACATGCTTGCCACATCGTCCAGACACGATCAATCATCGCATGATGCAAATAAAACGCTGGGTCCCCAGGACTGGCAAACATATCCGATCCAACTGGCCCCATAACAAAATGGCCACCACCATGAACACCCATAGCATACGTTCCTGGAGTTCCCGACATCGTGTCCTGGAACTCCGCAATCGTGGAGCTGTTATAGATCAATGAATCAACATCTGATTGGTTTGTGTAGGTTTCTGCGATGTAGGTGTTTAGATCGCGTGAGAGGCAGCGGGGTGCGTAGTGGAATCTATCGGCGGGTTCGGTGCCTGTAAGAGCTTCCGCGAATTCGAATGCTCGGAATGGAACAATCATGTTGACAAAAGGACCGCTGGTGACACATCCACCCCCGCTGCCGTGTGGGAGAACCACACCTGGGCCAAGAGTGATGTCCGAGTTGTTGACAATCACTGCGCCGTCTCCAGACAAGGAGTAAGCTGATCCATCGAAAAGGGGGCTGGTTGCGAGATCGCTGACATAGAGTGGCCAATTCCAGTATCTTGATTCCGTCAGCCTTTTCTTCATTCATCAGTTGGATCTCACTCACGGTTGTGTCCCATCATATCCGCAATCATTCAGTGCCTGCTCGTACAACCTCACAAACACCCGATGCCACGGAAGGAAGAAGCCACTCATATGAATGATCTGGGTTTGATTGATGTGGACTGCAAGAAAATCATCGTAATGATTCTTCGCACCAGGCACCTCGGTGGAGTTGAGTAGTGAAGGCTTGCTTTGGAGACACAGAACAGCGTTGGTGTAAGATTTCCGCTGCGCTTTGGAAAGAGCGCCCCTGGAATGTCAGTTAGAGCATTAGTGAAGAGATGGAGGAAATTATCACCATTCTTTTCGAACAAGAGTGTTCGCAGACGTGCATGATCTCTCCTCCGGAGCCGGGGATGGTGCAGCTAAGGTTTGAACCGCGAGGATGGAAGCAATGAGAGACGTGTATTTAAGCAACATGTTGAACCTTGGATGGGAGACAAGTATGAGTGAGTTTCTTGACGCTGTTGAAGCAGAGCGGGTACTTGCTTTTAATACTCTTACTCGCCCCAGCAAAGAACAAAACGGAATTACCGCGTAGATCATTGATCGCAAGGTAGAAACGCGTCCTTCATACCGATTTGTCTTGGGCATCCCGGCCAGTACTACCAGCCTCTTATTCATCCTCAAAACAGCAGAAATCAAACATTCAAACCACACCTTCCACCCGTGGCGCTATTGATTGCCTCATGCAAGACCCCGGTCCCTTCGGGGAAGGCAATCCATCACCCAAGAGCTTGGCCTAATTCGCTCAATTGTTCGATTGAAGAGAACACCCCAGTCTTTTGATTTCCGTCCCATGTATCCTCTTCCTGCAGACATCCTGTTGGATTCTTCGAGACTTCGAAATCCGAATTCCAGGTCAGCCCATTTTCAACAGCTGACTAAGCCAGAGCATATGCTCCTTCTCTTCTTAACAAACACTACTTACAACAAGACGTGTGAAGAGCGTAAAAATGAGGGCGTCGACCACTGAGTCACAAGGAAGCATTGCAAAAAAAACTGAAGATCATGAGTTTGAATTGACTTTTGATGCAGAGCTATCTATCCTCGAGAAGGAATTCGAATCCTGCATGAAGCAAGGACGAAAATGGGTATCAAAGGCTCGACACTCTGGAAATTACTCCAAGCTCTGCTCTAGATTGATACATGCTCATGATACTCCAAACGCCACTTTCTAATGAACATCTAGTAGAAGAAGCCTATGATCTTTCCTGCAACGTGCTTGCGTCTTGCCTCCTCGTGGTCCATGATACCGGCGGAAGTTGTGAGGACAATGTATCCGAATTGACGGGAAGGAAGGAGCTTGACAACCCACTTCTCGAGGTCGGTGAGACGGACGTTGTATCGGGGGGAGATGACGCCAGTCTTGTTGAGGCTGGGAAGCAGAGTTAGAAGGCGGATCAGGACCAGCGAGAAAGGACAATGCTTACCGGCCGTTCAATTGGATGACAATCTTGCCAGATCGATGATCATCAACCTGCTCGAATTCACCAATGTAGCCTGCAGAGAAAATGTCAGTATGTTGCGAAAGATTAAACGTATAACGTCAGGAGAAATAATCAGAGAACGTGTAAGATCCTCGCTGTATGATATATCGGCAACTTAAAGGACTCTGGTCGTGTTTATATTGAGACCATTATCTAGTTATCATGCCGAATGGATGTGAAGAATGAAACATGTCGGTGACATACCGTGCTTCTGCATGACGCTGAGGAACTTGACAATGACCTTGGAGGAAGGGCGGATCAGGACTTGACGCTTTCCGGACTTCTCGGCGTTGTTGATGGCATTAAGCGCATCGTTGAGGACTGAAGTCTTAACCATTTTGTCGGATTGAGATTCTCAGATCGTGGGATTGGAAATGAGGTATCTGCGGCAACTGTATGTTAGCCTTTAGGGGCTCTGAGCATGGAGAGTGCCCTCATGATTGACAAGAGGGTTCTTCAGCTCGTCGCAAAAGAGGAGAGTAGTGTCGACATCTTTCAAATTGCTAAGGTCACATCGCATCCCGTTCTAGGGTTCTAGGAGTTCTAGGTGAAAACTTCGTCCAAGTGTTCGTGTTTCCCGTCGCAAATTGAGTAGATGTCGATTTCTCCCTCTGCCTATCATGAAGGTCTTTCGAATGAATCGTTCAAATGACAATACATACCTCGAGATTGACTTTTGATTTGTGGTGGTGACAAGCTCTGGTGTTGCGGGAGAAAAAGAAGCTCAGAAAAGTTCGCGAATTTGGAAAGTACGATCGTTTGTGCGTCACGTGCTCGAATTTGGTCGACGCCTCGCTAAATTATCCCTCTCTCCCACCAACGGGCACAAATTCGTTAAAGTTACCGCATCTCGAGATCTTCTCTCTTTCCATTCCCACCACAACATAAAGCTTTTCGAGGACCTGAAGATATCAAATACAAGTCAAGATGGTATGTGATCTTCCCTTTAAAAATTGAAAATTAGTTTCCGCAGCAAACCAATTTCCCAGTAATCCCCCACAAATCACAATCTTCAACTTTGACCTCCAAATATTTACTGTCTTCAACTTTTGACTTCGAAATATCTACTAACATTGCCCCCAGTCTGACGTAGAAGAGCCAAACGACCCCGTCGCCGAAGTCGCGGATGCCGATGAAGTTGAAGTCTCTGGAGATGCCTCATCCAAGGGTCAAATGTCCGTTCTCGTTGCGTTGAAGGGTGTTCTCAAGCTCGCACTCATGCACGATGGTCTTGCACGCGGTCTGCGCGAGGCCTCCAAGGCTCTGGATAGACGTCAAGCACACATGTGCGTCCTGAACGAGGCATGCGAGGAGGAGGCATACAAGAAGTTGGTCGTTGCGTTATGCTCGGAGCACAAGATCCCCTTGATCAAGGTTCCTGATGGAAAGCAATTGGGCGAGATGGCTGGTTTGTGTGAGTTCGCTCTTTGCTGGACTCGAGGGAAACATATGCTGACGAAATTCTTACAGGTGTGTTGGACCGTGAGGGTAAGGCTCGCAAGGTTGTCAACTGCTCTTGCGTTGTCGTCAAGGATTGGGGTGAGGAGTCTCAGGAGCGATCGATCCTTCTCAACTACTTCCAGACGGAGCAGTAAATCAAAAGGGATTGGCTATGGATGGAGTTTCATGAGGTTGCATAGACAATTAGCAATGCTTTGCGTCTCCTTTTCGATGTACTCTACGTAGGTTGCATGTCGCGGACAATGAAAATTGGCATATGGAATGATTTGAGGCGTACATCTGCTCGTGTGGGTGGAACTTTAACCGGCCGTATGGACCTTTGTGACCTTGTATTCGCCAGATGCCATACGTTTCCCACATCTCAATCACTTCCTTCCTTCAACCATTATGATATGATACCCAAACCCTGTCTTGACCTCCACGTATTTCGGATTCGCTGTTGTCGAAGCCTCGAGCTCAAAAGCCTTCTCCTCGAACGTAGGATCTAAATCGCCTCGAGTCTTCCAACCCAATGCGCCACCTAAAAACCTATCAATAAATCGTCCAATCCACCTTCTCCATCTCAATCCATACCGACTCTCGCCTTATCCTCCGAGAACTCCCTCGCAACATCATCAAACTTCGCTCCACCCTTCAACTTCTCCAGAGCTTCCTCTTTCTTAGCATGTTTCTCGCACTGATCGCGCGTCAGGTCTCCATTTCTCTCATGATTCAATCGAGTGAACGGACCAGTATATGTCGAACGTTGATCTGCTGTGCGCCCTTGATCTTGCCTCCCTTCTCCTCCCCCGCATCAGCTTTTCCCTTGGCTTTTCCTTTCGCAGCACCCCCTTTATCGGCTCCCTTTCCTTTCGGTGCCATTCTTTCGAATGTCGTGCTTTAGGGTAGCTGTTGGGCAACGAGCGTTGCGGAAGTGTTTGTGGTACCTTTGAATAGCGGGGCAAAGAAAGTGGGCAGCTTCCGACCCCACCCTAAAAAGTGCGTGACATTCCTAGTAGGATGACGACCTCTCGTGGACGAATTTAAATCAAAATTTGTAAATCATTGTTTGACTTTCTAAAAACTGTTTGTTGTATATTTTTACGTAATAATAACATCAATTCATTATATGTGTATAAGTTCTTCAGAAATCTTCCCATAAGATCGTCTTCAGAGGCCTCTTTTCAAGTCGAAGAAATCTCAACTCTAGAGAAAGCTCTCATTGCTGAAATCAGTAATTTCAAGACCCCTCCCCCTTCTCTCCTTCCACAAGAGCCCAAGATTCCCCAGGATCAGGTTCACTAGTCCCATCTCCTCTCGATCCATTCTACAAAACTCGTCTCCGACTGTCCAAAATCCTAGGACCCTCCTGCGGCCTCAACTCCAAAGATATCGACATCCTGAAACTCCAAAAGCTCATGAAAAACTATATTTCCGCTGAATCTGATTGGGCCAAATACGCTTTCTCTGACTTAAGTCGAGGATATACCCGCAACCTTAACATGGTATGTACCTCCCCTTGACCATTTCCAAAATAGGTTCCTGATGGTTATTTCGATATCTTTAGTTATACTTGTCCGGACACCAGGAAAAGGCAGTCCAGTCCATGATCACGCAGATGCGCACTGTCTGATCAAAGCCCTAAAGGGATCTCTGAAGGAATCGAGATTTGATTTCTCCAAGAATGCGTTACCGCTCCGAGGGTTATCAAGGAGACGAGTTTCGGGGAGAATCAAGTCACATATATGAGTGACGATTTGGGATTACATAAAATTAAAAACCCGGATCAAGAGAATGTAGCTGTGAGCTTGCATCGTAAGTTCCCCTTTCTTGATTTTTGATAAGGGAAAGAGAACTGATGGAGAAATAGTCTACACGCCTCCTAATGCGGCCAGAGAGGTCTGCAATATTTCTGATGAGAGGACGGGCAAGAGATCGCATATCACACAGTCGAATTTCTATTCTGAATTTGGAAATGCTTGATCCAGAGGCTAGAAGACTGGTAGCGGTGACTCCTTTTGGTTAGATTTTGAATTGGTTAGCGTTGCATCACATTTACCGGAAAGAAGCATTGGTCGGCGTTCAAATAGAAGGGCTCAGGCCCACTTTGGTAGACATTAGATCACAGCATTACAATTCTAGGAATTAGACTTTGCATCTTGTCATGGGCCTTGTGATTTCTTATATCTCTCGAGCATCGCATCTCTTCCTTCCCCAACTCTACTCACTGCATCCTAAATCGACTCAGTCACTACGCCTCAGCAACCATGTTTGAAGAACCCACCTACAAAGTCAAGCCCACTCGAAGCTCCGCTGACTCTCACCCATCTGGCCCATCCATGTCCTCCGATCACGATGCCATTGCTCCCCTTACCATAATCCCAACCTCCGACAAGCTCAAAGCAGCAGCCGTAACTTCCTCAATAAACCCCGGTTCTCTCCTCCCCCTCCCATCCAGCCCCACTCCTTTGATACCCAACACCACTCTCTCCCTCGGCGTAGGCTGCAGTCCCCATGGACAAGAGCGCGCCAAGGCCGACGCAGAGCGTATGAAATGGTGTGCTGTATACGATGCAGCGCAGCCTACTGGACGATCGCTGAGTGCTGAGGATGCTGAGTTTCAAGAGATATTGAGGGTGTTCAGGTTCGTATTTCCACTCCAGACGGTGTGGGAGGCTGAGAGCAGACATACCGTGGAATTTGGCATATAAAATTTGGAGTGCTCTTTGCTTTGTACTTTGGTATGAGAAGCAATACTGACTGTGATCCTGAACAGAGAGAGCCAGCTGAAGAAAGTAAAGGTTGATGTGGTGGTTCAGAAGACTGGAGGAAAGCCAGCGAAGAAGAAGAAGAATTTTAAGCAATGGCTTGCGAAGCCTTCCATCTTCCGATTTGGGAAAGAAACAGCGTTAGCGTAAGCGGGAAGAAAACCAGAAGGCGCGCATGGGAATGGAGTGTTCAAATCATACCAGCGAGTCTGGGTTTGCGGCCTAGGGAGAATGTAATCGAGTCTGATATTTGCCGCTACTTCTGCCATCTAAATAACAGCCAGCAAACTCAATCATTTATTCCATAATCTAAACTTGCATATCTATATGATTGACTTTTCATGTGACCCTCGCATGAGCCTCGCAATGCAATGCAACCATACTCATATGGTCATACAAACGAACAATCTTAGCCAATGAGCCAAACCATTTATCGACCCATGCTGAAGTCAGGCTTGTAGGTCTTGACACCTCCAAGCTTCATTAGCTCCCTCAACGCCATAGTAGCGTATTGGCTTGTACCGAGCGCAAATTTTATGATCACTGCGATCTTAGCTGGCTTTACCTGTTCCGGTTCGAAAACAGTAGCCCCGGCCTTCAGGGTTGATTGGGATATCTGGTCAGCAGGCTTGGCAGAGATTTCTTCGACAGAGCGCTTGACAGGTGACTCCTGGGCCATCAACTTAACTCCTCCATCCTTCAGGTCTTCACTGAGAGCAAGCACGGTGGTCGGTATGACGCTGTCGACAGCTGGTGTAGCGGATGCAGCAGAAACTGTAGACAGCTTGCTTGGTGGGTCTTGGGCAGATAATCTGACTCCTCCATCGTGCGAGTCGCCGATAGAGTTGGCATCGAATGATGTATCCATCTGCTTCTCAGCCCCAATGATAGGGGTGCTGGTGATGGATGCGGGAGCCCTGGCACCAACCTCCATTGCATCAGGAGCAGCAACAGCTGGCTCATTGACAACCTTCGGTTCCTTCATTTCAGTATCTTTGGTGAACGCAGCGGGAGCTGACTCGACCTTTGGTTCCTCCATAACATCCTTGGCTTTGCTGCCGGGGATAATTTCCACTGATCTGTAACCTGTACGACGACCCTCATTCTCAGCAGATGTTTCGATGAATGTATCCTTGTACATTGGTTGCACAGTATCGTCATGGTTTCTCGGAATCAGCTTCTGAGCTTCATATGCGGCAGCAGCAGCCTTGTCATCAGCCACCAGCTTAGCCGGAAGATTTTGCCACGCAGACATTCTAGCTGCATTGTCTCGAGCTAGCTTGGGATGATCTTGGGAGGAATGTCTTGGTGGCTGAATATCTTCGTGTCCACAACCGTTTGATCGACTGTTGTAGAAGTCGATTGGGCGTCCACCACGTCCTCCGCGGCTATTCTGATATCCACCGCGATTGTTTTGAGGGTCGTTATTGTAACGAGAGTTCTCATTGTTGCGAGGAGCGTTTTCAACACGAGGATCCTGACCTCTCGACTTCTGGAGCTTCTCAAGATCGGTCTCAACTAACTGCTCATTCTCGTCATGGTAATTCTTGATTTCGAAGCTCAAGTCCTTACCAATCTTGGCCAAAAGCTTTCGATAACTTCCACTCAGACTAAAATCCTTGATCTTTCGGCGCATATCCGCGGGATCTAGGCCACCTCCACGCTCGCTAGCCATGAATTCCTTATAGAAGTCACCGATATCATTGCTAGGATATTCGATGTCGAAGCCTGGAGTTGGGAGAACGATGTCGAAGATTGAGTATTTGCCACTCTCCGCTTCCTCAGCAGTCAGGGCCCGAGCCCGCTGGAATAGATCATCATGAGAGAATGCACTATCATCCACAGCGGGATGAATCACAACCTCTCCATTTTCGTCAACCTTGTCCCGGGTCTCAGCAGCCTTCTCGGCAGGGGTGTCGACCAAGATGAGATCACCTTTAATGACTTTATCGCCGTATCGTGACCAGCGCTCACTCGCAGCGACGTTCCATACCAGAGACTGATAAGCGTGAACATACATTGTTCGAAGATTGCGATTGACAGTAAGAATGGCACCAGTGTAGTCTGTACGATGTTGTCCGAATCCGAGGTGACGAATGATATTGGACTCAGCAGAGAACTTGCGTGGCATCTTCTCCAAAGCCTGGTGAGATCTGCCAGTAGTCTTGAAGCTGTTAATAGCCCAAGCTCGATCAAGGTCGTCTCTGCCAATCCGGTCGTGAGCGAAACGCTCGGGATGTTGAGCAGACTCCAATGACTCCGGACTGAAGCTTAGAATGGCCCACACAGCACCTTCAAAATCATCCTTGAGAATCTTCTTTCCAATCTCGTCTGTACCAATTCCGTAAGTGCCAAATCGTTGCAAGCCGAAGTAGTTGATGAAACCGTGTGCTTGAAGATGCTCAACGGCCTGGCCAACAACCTCGTTCGCAAGCTTCACCCTAGCGGCCTCATCGAATTCCGAGTCATCTCCACCGAAGTGGCAGTCACGAAGCGTAATAGTGAATTGGTTACCTTGCAGCTCACCAAGTTCAAGGCGATTCTTCTCGTGTTTGAAGTCACCAAGTCTGGCCTGACGCAAGGAGCGGTTCAATTGCTCCAAGCTCTTAGCATGTTGTCGGTAGACGCTGACACGCTGAACGGTAACGGCCCGACGATCCTTCGTACCCGCAAACGCGAAGTCCTTTGGCTTGACCTTCAGCATTTTGCAGAGGTACGAGATCACTTCCATTGTGTCCTTATTCTCCTTGTACAGAGAAAAGTGAAGGAACTGGCCTCCAAGCTCTTGCCATCCCAGCTTTCCCTTCGGTTGGCCTCGAGAATTCTGTTGTCTCGGGTTCTCCTTTCGTACGTATCCCTCTGGGTGAGATTTGACAGGTGGTGCGGCTGACAGCTTGATTTTGCCATCTTCAATTGACTCGGTTTCGATGCGAGAGTCGAAAATTCGGCGCACATCTTGATGTAGTCTGCCGCGGAGAGGGCGATCAGTGATTGGTTCCGAGAGGAGAGATCCAAAGACGGCAGGCTTTGCGGTTGGTTTGGCAAGAATCTTCTCGTGAAAAGTAACAAGCTCATCTTTCAGTGTTGCACCGAAGTACTTCGTAAGAAGCTCGTGATCCTCAGGACTGATGACGAAAGTAACCTTCTCGGTATCTTTGTTTGTCTCTTTGACCGGGAGTGGAGCAGCAGGAACTTCAGCTATAGCCGAAGGCGATACCTCAGCATCAACAGAAGCCGTGACAATCGCGTCCTCCGACTTAGTAAAAGTGGGCAGAAGTGGAAAGTCTTCTGGCTTGATGTCAGGTAAGGAGAGCTTGCCATTCACTTCAGCTGCTGGGGTAGTCGCACCATTGGTCGCGTCGGCCAAAGGCTTGGAGCCTTGACCTTCATCTTCCTGTTGATGAATGTTAGCTGGTGAAAGTGAAAAGAGATGACGAGTAACAACTCTCATAAGAGAATCACGATGAATAGTGGAAGGGAACTTGCCTTGGTGACATCCTTGAACTTAGGAGCCTTGTCATCCGTAAGGTGAACAACTGTTCCATCAGGAGCAATCTCATTGACCAAGAAGTCAGTATATCTACGTGCTCATGTAAGCAAGTGCTCAAATCCAAAAGCCAAAACATATAACATTATAAAGCTTCTGAGAAACGTGACACGCACGAGGCCTTCTCATAAG
Organism: Gamarada debralockiae; assembly: GCA_002803225.1. Classification (NCBI taxonomy): domain Eukaryota; kingdom Fungi; phylum Ascomycota; class Leotiomycetes; order Helotiales; family Hyphodiscaceae; genus Gamarada; species Gamarada debralockiae. The sequence continues at coordinate 4,846 of NXFV01002072.1, read as the reverse complement.
TACCAAACAATGCACGTTGCCAGCTCAAACAATCAACATTACTGCTTGAGACCAAACAGCGCCAAACTTCCCATTGCCCAAATCCAAAACCCAATAAAAGAAACAAACCAGACATGATATCTCTCCAAAATAACAAATACAAGAAAGGAAACATGTCAAAAACATACCTCTGCTTCAGCGTACCCGTAAAGCCCAAATTCTCCGAATTCACAAAGTGAAGAATTCCAACCTGAGCTTCACGCTCCGGTTGAAATCCATTATCAGACATAACAGTCTGTTTGATCGTATCGTCCATCTTTGCAACTTGTTTTGAAGCTGTGGTTGCGTTGCTAGATGTTGAAGGTTGAGGTGGAGGAGAAATCCTTTGGCGTTTTCTTGGAGGTTCAGAACCACCACCATCTTGAGAATCGGAGCTAGTCATTTTAGCTTGAAGGTAGTACTCTCTTCCTTTATGGATTATGAGTACTTGAATTTTTGGCAAGCTTCACAGCAATTCTTGCAAGCAGTGAATATCGAGAGAAGAGATTTTGATTTGATTCCATAAAAACAGAATTGTACTAGCGTGTAAAACTCCCTGGTGATGCTCGCTACGAGAACGCTAGCTACGGTGCCCAGTGACCGATAGTGCAGATCCCCATTTTGAAAAGACAACAACGCCATGCCTTGTAAAGCATCAATCTCTGACGGAAACCCATCAGCAGTTGACCAAAATAGCCATGAGCCACCAGTCTCAAGGATCGCCGTCATATCCTACCTAATGAACCCAGCCCTGGATGCTTCACCGTCTCCACCATGCTACTCCTTCCCCGCTTCCTCACTGGAAAATCCGAATGTATCATCGAATTTCCACTCAGTATTTGCCACATCTATCTTCTGGTCTGCCTCATTTGTCTCCTGCTCTGCCACCTGTGTCTTCGGGACTCTAGCTTTCTCTTGGATGTATTTCGTATACATATGCCAGTCATCTAGTTGGGAAGGACTTGGTATGTTTCGGAGCGTGTTCACGGAAATCTGTCCCTCATCTCTCCTGAGTATGATTTGGAGCTCGGGAATATCGGTATTAGGATCGAGAGGTAGGTGTCTATATTGGTGGATAAAGTATCTTCATCCATTCAGTCAATATATGTCCAGTTTAGGAGGATGATGAAAGAGCTGAGGACTTACTCTCCATCATATCTGATTCCGGCACTCGGGGCATATCTGCTCTTTAATCCACAACCCCTCAGGACCCTGATCTTTCGACCCCGTGGGGCGAGAAGGTCAAGGTGCATATCCTTCGTAGCTCCCTTCCTGTTGTATTTACACAAACCCGGCTGAGGTCCATCTACTTCTGTTCCAGTCAACAGAGGTAAGATTAGAGTGTCATATCTTCCAATTGATACCATCTCGCTGATGCTCTTGACGATGCCGTCTCGTAGACAACATTGTATATTAAGAAACCAGCTGCAAAATCAAGTTAGCACTTGCAGTATGTGGGGAGTATAGGGAGACTTACTCTCCAGGGTTGATATCAGTGTCCGCGTTGAGTGCTCCTCTTTGCACCTGCCAAGTGGGGGCCTTAGTCTCAGAGTCTACCTCCAGAGTCAGGCCACGGAGTGCTCCTTGAGTGATCATTGTTTCGAAACGGTCTCCATCGATTAAGAGGTAATCGCCCTTGAATCGCTGCTTCCACATGCCCTGCAATGATCTAGCCTGAGCAACAAGTCCGTCGTGTTGTGCGTCGACTCTCTTCATATTGATCAACTCGTCTATGAGTTTGTCGAGCCGAATCCGAACGATCAAATTAAGCTCAGCGGCTTGTTCGGTTTGTTCATTTGCCAGAAAGACGTCCACGATGCCTTTAAGCACTTCCAGATCGTCGTCAGAGATACTTTGAGTCCGTAGCGCTGCCCGTACGGTATTCGTGAACCGGAAAAGTTCCTCAGTATTCCATCCTTCTCCAATCTCAGGCTTAGAACTTCTGGCTGTCTTGATACAGCGGACCGATCCATCTTCGGAAACTGTTCTGGTGATAGTTGCAGGACTGCTAGTAAACTGGATCGGAGCTGCATCTTCAGGTTAGCAATCTATGTTTTATCATTCGGTGTAATAGACTGTTGCTTACAAAGCAAGCGGCCTGGTGGTCTCTCAAGACTACCCGGTCCATCCATCTCGATATTGCCGGGTTCGAAGCTGTTCCTATTTGGGATGTCGGATGCTGCATTGCTAGCGTCGCTTTCCGCTTCACTTGAGGCCGTAAATTCTGCAAACTTCAACCTCAATGATGACAGCGATGGAGAAAAGGTGGCGTTTCGGTCTTCGTTGTCGGTCGCAGTAGCATCTGAGCCGGTGGCTTTTGTTGAGGCTCGAGGGATAGGAGCTGCGCTGAAGTTCAGCAGTCTATGACCGTTGATTGCCTCGACTGCCTTCTGGGTACCTAGAGCATCCATGTTCGAGTAGAAGGAATGGCGGATTAGGTGTACAAAACGGTGCGCCGGCATGACTTGATCCTTTTGGTAAGAGTACAACCAGAGCTCAGAGTTCGGAATCTTGTAGTGCACGCCATCGATTGCCAGAACGGTGTTTTCAGCGTCCAATGGAACCACTGAGATTTCAGCAGAGAATTGTCCCATTCTCCATTCTGGACTGGTTCCCAGGCACGAAGGTTCTAACGGGAGAGTGCTCAAGTGAACTTTGCTTTTTGCGAGTTCAGGGCTTCTATCACCTGCAGATGAGGCTGAGTCGAAGATTGGCGCATCTTTGGTTGGTACATGGGATTCAGAGGATGTTGCCATGTTTACAAAACCTCGTGATATCAAAGAGACGGTACGGTCGCGCACAAAGCGTGGAGGTGAAGGAATGCGAGCAAGCCCAGAATCTGGAGAGGTAGCTGCGCCCTGGGCTAGGCTTTGACCGCTGCTCGCTGTGCCTGCAGTGGATGAACCTGTAGCGGTGATAGCAGTTGGGATCGCGCGGCCAGTGAAAAGCTCCTTGTCAGCATGGTGGATTAAGCGCATCGAAACTGCGGTATCGACAGTGGTGTCTGGAAGCAAAGGTTGATAGTATTTTCCTCCTTCAGAAGCTTGAACAGAAGAAGTTCCAGCACTGTCCATGTTGTTGTGAGGTTCTTGCGCGTTGAGTTTTGAATCAGCGAGACCAGTGGTGTGGTAACTGTTTGGCTCGTTGGACGAAATCATTGTTGTGCTCATGTGTTTTTGGAGGAATTGAAAGGCTTTTGACTGAAAGCAAGTGAAATTTTGTAGTTGGAAATAAAAGTATGGTGGGAAGGCGAAGAGGGAAAGAGGTTTTCCGCTTATGCTGAATCGCGCTGGTCACAACATTCGGGGAAGGAGCAACCAGATTGTCTACGCTAAAACATGCAAACAATATGATTTTTATTTGTAAGGCAATTACAATAGTGGTTATTCTCTATCTGGTTATGCATTTCTCAGTTAGACAACAGTTAAATGCAATCCCAATCGTTGATACGATTATGGAAATTGGGAGAAGACGCAGCAACCTGGCTATGGTTTGTCTAGTGCTTTCCTCACAATCTACTCTTGTTTCATCCACAGTCACTCTTTTAAACAACTGAGAAAACAAGGAGGGGATAATAGAGTAAATACAAGGTTCGCTATTGACGTGTCTAAGGGTTATTTTGTGAGATAAATTACTCCTGTTATCTGATTGTGAAGTTGTCTCTCAGGATATGTTTAAATTGATCAAGTTATATAAGATAATTTGTCGTACCCAATTGGCCGCGCAACAATGGTCCAATCAAATGACGTTATCACAATAATCATTGTCATCATCACTGTCGTTTTAGTTCTCCTAGGATGCTGGTAGTTTTGTTTCCAGGAGAGGAGGGTTCTCTTCGATACAGAGTCTTTGGGCTCTACGTATGAAACGGAACGCTGTAAGCACTCTACGGACCAATTACGGAGCATCCAAGAATAGACTAATAACTCTGTCCAAGGCCCACCCCTAGGGCTCCTCGACGCTATAGGAGCCCTAGAGGTCATAGAGGGAGCGCATCGTCACCGCGACTACGACCGCCACCGCTAGCAGTAGGGAGAATTCACATACGTCTACAGCCAGGCCCGCATGGACGAGATAGGCATGGTCGACCCTGTCGACCACGACCCGAACGGCATGACCCACCTAGAGCCGATATAGACAGGCCGTCTCCTCCCGGCAGAAGAGGGTGGCGTGAAAGGGGGAAACTTAGATCTTCATAGGGTAGGGCTTTTGATGGTACTTGAACAAAGTTGCCCTTCGACTTTGAAAATGCTATTCGACTTTGAAATTGCCCCTCGACTTTAAAATTGCCTTTCAACTTGAAAATTATATCTTTAAGCTTCTTGCCAATCTCTACTTTCTGCAAATCTAATCAAATATACACTGAAGTATGCTCTATCCCAACAAAGCATTGCCCCTAACCTGTCTACACTAGCGCATCCCTGCATATGTCTACTCTTGATCACGACAGCTTGAATCGGCCCCAGTCGCCCCCACAGATTGACAGGATGCTCTCCAGGAGCAGTTGTCCCAGTAGCCGCTTGATTTGTCCAGGATTTGAGCATAGCACTCATTGATGCCGTTATTGGTCTGCATTTGACCGTTTGAGTTGTCGGCACAGACAAGTCGTGTCGCTGTATCGTTGGGGGTTCCGTTCGAGTCTTGGCAATGGCAGTGGTCATAATCGCCACACGCCCAGCCAAGGCTTGGTAAGATGAGGAAAGCAGTAAGCGCGATGAGCTTCATAGTGTACTTGTAAGGATGTTAGTTAGGCTCGTACACACCCATAACCCGGATCAAAAGATCACAGTAACCAGCTGTCGCTGGTTATGCCTAACATCGTACTTAT
>NXFV01002071.1:0-28639 GCA_002803225.1 Gamarada debralockiae | reverse complement strand
CAGAGATCACGCCCCGCGCACATGACAAGCCCGTACGTCCGTAATCGCCTCGCGCATTACATATTTATTGTTTTCAGATTTATAACAAGCTGTTTTACTACTAAAGTCCTCTGTACCTGGCTTCTTAAGAGCTTCTAAGCTTTCCTTAAATTCGTTTTCTATAATTTAGTATACCAGGCGCCATAATTCAACCCTTCTTCTCTGAACACCGAGGCCACGATGAGTAGAGGAGACAACAGAATAAAGCTATCTGGCCACACTCTCTTATAGTCCGCCAATTTCACAACTTTCAACGTCTTGATGCCGTGAGGATACCCCTTTAATTCTCGGTATGTGATGTGATTGGTCAACTCTTGGGCCGAGGTCAACCAATTTTGGATTACTAAAAGGGAATATCAGAACGACAACAACGAACCTCTCGTTCTTCTCTTATCAACAACATTTTTGTATCAAAATACAATCATAATGTCTTCTCAAATCGACCTAATTGCAATCATCTCTCCAAAGCTTGGAAAGGCCGATAGAGTAAGATCCCAAATCCAACCCTGCTGCTCATCTCCTGTTGATTCGATTTAAGGTGGTAGAGCTCCTGCAGGAGGTTTCCGAGTACGTAAAGAAGAACGAGCCTGATACATTGAAATACGAAATCAATCGAGAGGTCAACATGAAGTCTGGAGCTGAGCAAGTCATTATGATTGAGACGTCAGTTCCTGTCCCCAAGAATATCTGACCACGTGACTAACTTTTATTTAAAAATAGCTACAAGAGCAAGCAAGCGATGGGCGTCCATGGGTCATCAAAGGGATTCAAGGCATTTCAGAAGAAGATGGCTGAGGAGGATCTGGTTGGGGCTCCCATGCAACTCAAGTTTGTGAAAGCTGTTGGTGGATTTGGGTCAAGGCTGTGAAGAGTAAGAACGACTAGTGTGTGTCAGGACTGCAGAATGAGTGACCATGATGACACTTTGAATGCGTTAAAAGTTATCTGAAGCATCAAAGAATATCGTTATACCTTTCTACAAATCTACAAGACCACTCACTCTTTATGAAGATAATTGTTGGGCGTCTGGTGCACTGCCAAAGAAGAAGCATGCCACCAATTTTCTCATCTTCGATGCAAACAATCCGGTTCAATCTCCATGTTTAAAGGAGGTCCATTCTCGGCAACTACGTAGCCCTCCAAGCGTTGTTTCTCCCGCTATGCTTCTCCCTCGACAACTTCTTTCTTCGCACACATTCTCACGAACAACGACTTTCCTCCTCTGAAGAGCACGCCAGCCGAGACAAATAACCCGCCTCGTACGGACCCGCCACCGACAAAATGGAGGAACTCTACCATCGGTGCAAGACTGACGCGCCTATGCAGTTCCTCTTCACAACCATTTCTGGTCACGTCATCGAAGTCAAAGCTGAAGATCTTCCAGTAACCTCTCTTTACTCTCCAAAGCACGACCCTCACGTCAAGGTAACAAGATTGGTGGAAGACGAACACTGCAAATTGCCTGCTGAGGTTGTTACCTACTTGAGACCAAGTAGCTGCAAATTGAGGAGGTCGACATGTCTACCACAGATGGCTCTTCCGACATCAAGTCTTCCTTTCTGAAGGCAGGCGAATCACCACGATAAGTCTCAGGTTCCATGACAAGCTCTCCACTTGTTTTGATTTCTCGATCGGCATCCCATACCAGCGTTGGCGATGCGAGGAGCTTGGTACCGGTGTTCCGGGTAGAGTCACCAAGGATTTAAAGGCTACCCTTCGTCCCCGTGATGAAGTTCCGGGCCCAAATTTGAAGTCGTGGTTGGATGGCGCTGGGTAAGTTCCAAAGAGATCTACAGAGCTCCAGGTTACAGACCAGCCTCACTAATGTCAGATTCTGGGATGTCAAGCAAGTCATTCTTCACCTTCCTCTTTCGAGGTGACAGCGAGGTCGGCGTGCTCATGAAGGAATTCATACTCTTCAAGCGCGCTAACGAAGATGAGATCCCGAACGTAAGCGATCTTATTCCACTTCCTCTCTCTTCTACAATCACCCCACTAACCATTCTACAGCTCAAGGCCGCCCTCCCGGTCATCGAAACCGAAGCTATCGAATCCGGCGACGACTACCTGAACCTCCACATTGTCACCGGCCGCAAGCCCCGCTTCCCCCGCACCGGCGACTTGCTTCACAACGGCTCTCGCCAGGAGATGACCGCCTCAAAGTACGAAGCCATGGCACGCACCGAAGACCCGAAGTCCAACCAATGGAAGCGCTTCGACCTCGACGGTGAGCTACCGGTCTTGTCCACGGACTCTCGAACCTCAGTGGTGCTCCCCCAGTCATTTCTCCTCCTCCGGCTTTGACACCAAGCAGTGGAAAGATCAGCCCTTTATTGACTGTTGATGGTGCTGTTGATGGAACGTGCGAGGGAAAGGAAAACGAGAAATCAGAGATGGTCTGTCGAAGTTGTTGGAGAGGATAAGGCCAAGGCCAAGGAAGTTGAGACTGTTGACCACGTTGATGCAGCTGGCCCAGAGCCGGCTGCTTGATCCTTCAGCCACGTTGAGCGATTTTGTCATTGTACTAGAGTGGATTTATATTGCAGGGTGCTGTTCTATGATACCTGGTTAGCTGCGAGCTAGCCTCCCTTTGCTTTGTATGCCGGATGCTATTGCGATCCGTTTCTTCGGCACCGAATTCCTGATAGCTTTGCGTAGAGGAGCTACCATTTCTTCTACGCAGGATGGAATAAAACACATAAACTAGGCTGCTGTCGATTTTGAGTGATATAAACCTAGGATTCAAACTTAGAAAATACTCATCTGACTTCAGAGCTGAAGGAAGAAAACTGAACACAGTCTTAGTTCAAGTCACCGAGTAAGCCATCGAGTTATTGAACGACCTTGAATCCAAAGAGTCCAGACTACTACGTCAAGCAAAGCAAATATTACAAAATGTCTCAACACCTTTCATATTCCAGTAAGTCATAGCTTGTAAGATCGTTGAGTGAATCTGGGACGTTGTGCAGCTGAGGCATGACGTACGACATGACGTCGCACTTGCGATCACCTCCCCGGTATAGCTCTTTCGAGCTGTCAAGGTGCAAACTTCGATGTTACACTGCAAGAAGATGTTCAGAACCAGACCCTCTAACTCCGCTGACTAAGCTCGCAATATTGACAAATGGGTCCTGCGACTTCCTATCTGTGGCATCCTCCCCCCTTTATTCCAATCCCCGTTGCACGATAAATAGTCGAGAGCTTTTGTATATTTCTCATGCTTTGCTCGAGGCATTGCAGACAATGCACCGATGACGACTATCTTCCGTCTTCCTCATCTTCGCTATACCACCATTACCAGGTCCACACCCCACCGATCTAGACGCTTCTCGACCACAACCCCAATTATGACTTCGACAACTAGGCGCAGCTATGCGGATGCAATCGCCCTCCTCGACTCCTTACAATCGAACCGTGCAATCGTATCCTCGATATCTGACGCGCCACGAGACATGAACCTGGATGCGATCCCCGAAATGGTGGAATGGACACGAAAGGCTGGGTACGTTGTGAGCGACTTCACAAAGCGAGGGCTTAAATGCATCCACGTGGCAGGAACAAAGGGGAAAGGCAGCGTATGCGTGATGGTTGAGAATATACTGCTACAATACCGAAGGAATAAGAATAGCGCATTAGAGGGGATTGGGAAGGATAAAGGCATAGGGAAAATTGGGTTATACACGTCACCGCACCTTATCACTGTTCGAGAGCGAATACGACTTGATGGAGCTCCAATATCGGAATCGCTTTTCACGCGTTACTTCTTTGAATTATGGGATCGATTCTCCTCTACTACCACCTCCGACTCTTCAGATCCCAACTCGCAGTCTACAGAGACTAGGCCAGGATATTTTCGCTACTTAACAATCTTGGCTTTGCACACTTTCATAGAAGAGGGCGTGGAGACTGCAATTGTTGAATGTGGCATTGGAGGGGAATACGATAGCACGAATATCCTCCCACCAGAAGCTGTTACAGTGAGCGCAATCACAAGGCTAGGGATCGACCATGTTGGGATGCTTGGAGATACAATTGAGAAAATTGCAATGCACAAAGCTGGAATAATGAAGAAAGGTGTCCCTGCGTATACCGTTGAGCAAGTTCCCGAGGCTCAAGCCGTTCTCGAGAGTTGCGCGGTGGGCAGGGGCGTGAAACTACATATTGTCAAAAGGCTCCCGTTATTAGAAGGTGCAGAAGTCAAGTTATCGCTCGAAGGAGAGTATCAAAGGGACAATGCAAGCTTGGCTATTGCTGTTGCTACGTCTCACCTCCGGAACATGGGCATTAATGAAGGGATAGGTTCGTTCGACAAGCTCATAACATCCCAGGAAAAGCTCTCCCCGCAGTTTACAAAGGCATTGGGGACTACAAGATGGCCTGGTAGATGGGAAATTCGAAAGGAAGGAAACATTGAATGGCTTATCGACGGCGCACACACATCCGACAGCCTCGAAGCAACGGCTCAGTGGTACCTCAACAAACTTGAAGATGCCCTGAATGAAGATATACCCCCAACTGCCACAATACTGATTTTTAACCAGCAAAATCGAGATGCACAAAGCCTGCTTCGAACGTTCTTAACGGTGCTAGGAGAGAAAGGCCCAAAAATTTGCCCTAAGCTGTTCCCTGCCCAGTCGAGCCTGGACAGAATGCGGTTTTCTGTGTATAAAAAAATGTTCACATATGCGGCATTCTGTACCAACATACCTTTCAAGTCTCAAGTACCCAAAGATCTAGATCTACGACCTCAGGAGGAGATGGCGAAGGTGTATGAGAGCATAGCATCCAATTCTCTGAATGCGTGTTATGAGAGTGTCGAGCAAGCTGTCGACCTAGCAAGCAGAGTCTCAGTTGGAGATAAGAAAGTACTGATTCTGGTCACTGGGAGCTTGCATCTTGTCGGGGCTCTCCTGACAGTCCTCGAAAGAGATCCCAGAAGTCCAGCAAATCACTATCTCGACGAAACTTCTCCTGGATAAATTGTCAAATATCCGCAAAACGATGGGAAGATCGCGTTGCAATTCAGATGAATCGCGGCGGAGGTTAAGGATCGGAATACTTTACTGGAACCTTTTGTATGCTTGTTATTACTTGACAATCTCATGACAGAATGTTTTGAAATTGAGCGCCGACATTTCGAGTTTTAACGTACAGTTTACGATACTGCATTTTGGAGACTAGAATGGATATGATTTAGAAGTGACAGCTTTCTTCAATCCTTGCATAGTTGCGAATCAACGATAATATTGTTAAACAGCATCGACGCCTTCTAGAACGCCCAAAGCCCGTCCTACTAAATGTACACTTCCCGTGACCAAAGCGTGAGCTTCCTTCCTGCCCGTTGATGTCTTCTCACCCAATTGCCTCACACGCTCTAAAGCGTCCTCCGCACTAGGAAGCACCTCAATCGTCGTTTCAGGCGACGGATCTAATGTCCTCCATTTCTCGGCGAAGGATTTCTGCAGCGTCAGCCCGGCAATGGCCGTTGCATCATATGCACGGTTTACAAAATCTGATTTAGATTTCAGCACGGCTAGAGAAGATGGGGAGAAGCGCTCATACCTTTCTTGAAAGCCGTGTCACTCTGGCTGGAGACCGGACAAAATATCACATGGTCGAATTTCAGGAGTCCTTGGGCCGTGATGGCTTTGTGAAGAACTTCGAGAAGGGCCATAGCTTCGCGGTGGCCTTGTTGGTTGAATACGAGCACTCTCTTTCCAGGTCTGTAGGTTTGGTTAGATATATTCAGTGTCTGTGGTGTGGTGGGTTATTTGGATAACAGACCTTTGAGAGCATTCATCTCCAAACCATTTCGTTGCCACGATAATGCTATCTGCAGTGTGTGCAGCGTCCAGGTACCACGTGACGTTTCCTTCGATTTTATTTTCGCATCGTCCTCGCCAAACTACCTTCTCCAATCCTTCAACCAATTCCTTGGGAAGGATGTCTGGGGATAGCCGGAAAGTGGGGTCAAGCTTCCCAAGAACAGTCTCTGCCAATGCAATTGCTAAACTGGCATTCAGCCTCTGAAACGGAGCATTAGGGCGTATCGTCACATCCCTCAATCTCTCATCTTCCCCAACCACTCCCAACCTTCCCACGCCCCTCTCCTTAGCTCTATCTTCAATAACTTTCATCGCAGCAGTTGGCTGGGTCACCGTGAAAGACGGACAATCCCTCTTCTGAATGCCTGCCTTATGCCACGCAATCTCCTCAATCGTATCCCCCAAACTATACGTATGATCGATACCCAGCGAACTTATACCTGTAACCACTGGTCTTTCCACAATATTTGTAGAATCGTACTCGCCTCCAATACCAACCTCGTACACAGCAGCATCGACTCCTTCCCGGATAAACACGTGGTAGCTCATCAACGTGAGGTACCGGAAATAGGTTGGCTTGTCGATATCTTTGAGAGTGTCCCAGACTTCAAAGAAGTATTTCGCGAATAGAGATTTCGATATTGGCGAAGAGTTGAGACGAATGCGCTCTCGAACCGCGATCAGGTGTGGGGAGGTGAAAAGTCCAACTTTTGAAGGAATGTCATGTGATTTGCGGTATTGTGACAGGATTGAATCAACGTATGCACATGTTGACCCTTTCCCTTTTGTTCCTGCAACGTGAACAATATTAAGTGCAGCCAAATCGGATTGCTATGCCACATTAGCCGACATTCGAGCAGACAAGTGAGGACGTTTACAGAGTAGCCAATTTGAGCGAGACATTTTCCCATCTCTTCATTTGCGGTTTTATCGATTCTGATACCGGCATCGCGACGCTCTTTGAGGACTTGGTAGGGGGTTTGGAGGGTGTTTAGGAGGTCAACAGCGTCCTGAGTTTGGTGAGCTCTTGCTTCGAAGGAAGACAGGGTGCTTACATCGTAGTTTCTGTTTGCCATGAGAGTATAAAGTCTGTAGGACGAGTGGCCCCATTTAGGGGTGTGTCTCGGGGATGGTCCTCTTCGGATACCCCTGAACGCTAGTTTGAGTGGGAAGAGCCGCATTCGAACACATGAGTCCAGTTGAAAGAAAGAAGGGATGCTGCGAAATTTCGGCTAGGTGTTGAAGCCCTCGCTTAGTCAGCGCTCTTAATCGACCAGGGAGCTTGTGGAGGAGCGCCGAAGATTCTCCTCTCGGCCGCTCTAAAGAAAAGGACGGAGGGTTAAAAGGTTGAGGAGGTTTAAAGACGGCAGAGGAGAACTTTACATTCTTTCGAAATTCTTGGATTAGCTGATATTACCATGCGGTCTTCAATGAGCTTGAATTAGGTACAACGGCGGCAGAGGAGAGGTTACAGTCTTTCTAGATTTCTCAGACTAACTGCTGTTGCCATGCGGCCGTTATGGGAAAGTTTTACTTATTTGAACTGATATAGGCACAGAAGAGCGGAGTGAGCGATTTGGTGAGCCCGAGATTCACTCTGATAGCCATTGAGTCTTTGATAGAAAGGTTGTGTGCAGGATCATTTGTTCAAAAGATTGAAGATATGCAATCTGGATTGTGCTCCAAAGCAGTACGAGTTGCCGAAGGATAGGAAGAGATGGCGGGGAACGATTGAATAGTGTCACTTGATGTCTGGTTCTGGTGCTTGCAGGAAACACCGCACAGCATCGCAAATGGATGCTGCGGTTGCTTTTGGTACTATAGATTTGGGATGCCACACACCCAATAATTGAAGGCTCCTTTCTCTCCTCCACTTCGAGTACCTACCAGATCCAAATCTTGCTATTCCTCCGCCCCTCCTCCCACATACCCTCGCCAAGCTCGTTCCCATTAATAGCAAACATCCCCTGGAACACAAGTACGAATGCTATTCTTGCCCATCCACGTCTCTCTACGACATCCTTCTAAGTATGATCTTTCGTTCGCTGCACACACATATCGCCTCGATTCAGAATCCTCGTCTCTGTCCAATTGAGTGAGGGTTCGAATGTGCCCTTCAGAATATTGTCGTTGTCGAGTGATTCGGGGCGGTGTATACAGGACTGTTTCGTGAGGTCGAAGCAGTATAGGCTACTGTGCTTCTTAATTGTTCCTAAGAACACCGGCCATAACTACATCTTGACCCAGTGGTATCCACTTGATACCCCTGAGATTAACCTCATTCCCACTTGCAAACGTCCTTCTTGGAGAAATGCCCACGCCTCCAGCTCCAAGGTACGTAGGCGCAATTGTGACGACTACGCTGCTGACGTATTTCTGATTCCTTTTGCGTAGAAGATCTTGGATGACCTGTTTCTGAAATCAGCCTTGTGGTCCATAAATCGATAGTGAATCGTCTGTGGAAAGACGCTCGCCTTTCTACCTCTCGAAAAGAGAAAATCGGGAGGGAATACACACCGCACCACCTCCCTCAATCATCACACTCCTAATCCCGCTCCTAGCCATGCCTCCCAAAACCGCTTCCCAATCCACACCCTCATCCTTGTTCTTATATCTCCCCGAATCAATAATCCCTCCCCCAAGCTCTTCAATCTTCCTCATTGCCGCAAGATCCAGCTCTTCACCACCCAACCCCACAATCCACCAAGGCGCCCTCCCCTCCCCACTCTCAGCTAGTCCAAACAACTTGGGTGTGTCCTCCACTCTCCATCTGCCCCTGGGATCCAGGACAAATGGCCTCGGTTGCTTTTCCAACCCCACAGCCTTCTTCCCATCCTCACTGTATCTTGTACACAGCCCAGGATTATCCGCCTTGGCGGTCCCGATACCAACCATTATCGCATCGTGCCGGCTGCGGAGGTAATGCGTCATTGCCTTGGTTTCTGGACCGGATAGGACGGTTTGCATACCGGGTTGGAGTGATACTAGATTTTAGATGAATCGGTCAGTGAGTGTGAGCGACTGAGAGATTGGGAAACGCACTTTGAGCATCCATTGATTGCGCATATGTGAGGGTGACGTGTGGGAGGACTAGGCCCTCTTCATGCTTTCCCGCAGCAGGATTTTCAGAACTTGGAGCTCCATTTTCAGTAAGGAAATCGCCTCGCATGGGAGGTAGATAGGGTTCGAGGTGGGCGGTTTCTTCGAATGTGAGGGGTGTTGGAGGAGTTAGCGATTCAGTCGATAGGGGTTTGTAGGGTTGGATTGGGGGAGGTGTGCGCTCCATTGCGGGAGGGCGTGAGAGGTATGATAATTGAGGCTGTAACTTTCGGCATCGAGGGAGGTTGAACGATTAGAGGGAGGGATTGTGAAAGTTGAAAGTTGTTCGGCTAGAAGTGGGGCTGACAAGGCTGTGCAGCCTTGTCCTCACAAATCTCAATCTACCCGATGTCTATGAAATTGAATTGGCGATCGAAGAGCGAATGTGCTTGAAGTTGACTATTAAATAAGCTTCTGACTGTCATAAAAAGAGCTATTTTCATTATCCACAGATATCGTCCTTTTTGTACCCAAATCACTATTCCACGTCTCTACCAGACCTCTACCCCTCTAGAATCTACCAAAGTTCTAGAACTCTAGCTCTACTCTCACTTCGACTGTCTACTCACACTCCGTCTACTCATCCCCGGCTTCTGCATCTCAAAACTCTCAGCCTGTCCCCACCGCCCACTCCTGCCCTCTCCCCTCCAACTCTCCCTCCTCTTCATGCCCGCACCAGGACCTTCACCTCTCTCAGCAGCACCCTCATCACTATCTCCTGCAGCATCACCAACCAACATCCCCTCGCTGCCAGAATTGCTGGCGCTTTGCACAGCTGTCTCCTCCCCGCTCCTTCCCGCCATCGTGGGGTCCAAATCCTCAAGGCTCTCGCCGAAGTTGCCACCAACAGAAATCATAGTGAAAGGACTGGCAGTCGGTGCGTCCAAAAGGCGTAGCTCTTCGTCTGTGAACCATTTTGGCAGGGCGAACGTCCTGAACGGAATGAGGAGCAGAATTATGATCGGGAATCCGACAGCAGCAATAGTTTGCGTGATAGCGAACGTAGCCCCAAAACCGATGAGTTGGATCGCTACAAAGACCCAGATAGCTAGCCGACGATCAATCCTCTTCAGCGGCTCGGAATTTGGGGTCAGAGTTCGGTCTTTACAGAGGAAGAGGATCTTAAGCGTGATACCGTTACCCTGTAAGGCTTGGACGCCCATTACAAAGAACAAGCCTGCGAGAACGCCTTGCGGGATCAGATTTAGGACGACTAGGAGAGGTCCAGTCATGGTGCCGAGTGTAAGAAGACCTTGAGCGAGATTGGAGACTCGTTGTTCGACCACGTGATCGACTTTGGTAACGACATGGCCTTTGTTTGCACCTTCTTCGTTCGGGTCCGCGACGACTTTCGTCACACAGAGAGAGTCAGTGTGGAATGGTGCTTGCGGGATGAGACCATTGGGAAAGGGAATCCCGAGGAGGCCTGCTACGCCGGTGGTGAGACCGAGGAGGAAGATATCCCAATGGAAGCCAGCTGGTTTGCGGAGTGGAAATTCAGTGCCTTGGGCGATGAGTGAAGAGACTACTTTCTATCAGTGATACACAGGCTTTGGCAGAAGGAGAGCAATATACCGTTATGATCGAAATAGAACAAAATCGTAAGCAAGATCGCAAAGGGAATGGCGATAAAAACATCCCCAACTCTAATATCCCAGAAATGTATAAACCATCCTCTGTCGCTTGTAGGGAAGAAAGCCTTGCTCGTTGGTAAAGTGTTCAGGGAGACTTCTCTCATCTTGCCGATATGCACGAATCCTGTGAAGAAAATTACTGTGAGGGGTGTGCCGTAGTCTTTGATGAAAACTCTAATATAGTGTTGGAATAAGGGGCTGGTGCCAATGACTCCACATATGTACCCAACTACGAGGACGAGAAGAGCGACCACGATGGAGAGGTAGAACGCTTCATCGGATCCTTGGCGGGTCAGAACTTGGATCCCTTTCTGGAGATAAATGAACGCCACGTAGAATCCGAAGATATCGCAAGAGAAGCGAGTGACATATTTGAGGGCATTGCAGGCGTTGGTGATGGCGAGAATCCAGTGCATAACCATGGACCATCTAGGAGTATATTAGACAAGATATGCCATAAGGTCTGAGGTCTTTCTTACAATCCAATCAACGCCATGAACGAGAAGTAATTGGCACCAGTGGGCGTGATGATATCGTAAACGGTACTGATCCTTGTTAGATTTTGGATCTTGGCTCAAAGTGCATTACTCACTAGTTAAAGACCGTAATGGGACCCGTAACCCCAACGATGACCAAAGGCTGTGCTGCAAAGACTGCAAAGACAACTGAACCCAAAACTGACGCAAGGAGTACTTCATTAACACCGAAACTCATATTCGTTTTCGTGAACCTGTTTCCATCAGTCTCTGCCCCTCCACGCCTAGGACTAAACTTACATATCCAAAGAGAAAGCCAAGGCAGGCAAAATACTACAATCAACAAATCAGTCTCAATTCATTAACATCCTATCCCCTCAAACCCTTCTTCCTCCCTCTCTCATACTCCATCTCGAAAATTGAGGGAGAACCACATACTTAGCGAAATACATATAAACCGTAGAAGGCACAACCCTATAATCCCAAGCATCCCTCCAATCACTCCAATAAAACGGCGCCCGTCTCCTCACATCATTAATCATGCCTCTAAACAGCCTTATCTTCCACCATTTCGGCACATGTCTGCTCCTTGCACTCGCATTTGTGTTCGTCTGCCGCAAATCATTATTTCCTCCCCTTCCACCATTTTCCTCATTATTCCTCGAGCCTGAAGGAAGGTAGTTGAGGCGGCTTTTCCATGATTTGAGCCCAGCAGTTTGGGGTTCATTGGTGTGCTGCAGCGTCGTGGGGAGGGAATAGGTATTCGTGCTTGCCTGGGTCTCCATTTTCGTCTACCCTTCACCGTCTATTCGCAATTTCAGAGAAAAAAGAGGAATTCGGGAAAGGGAGGCCGTGGAGGGTCAATGGAGGCATTTCCAGCTCTGCGAACAAGAGGCAAACTGGAGGAAGCAGTAGATGAGGGAATTGAATATTTTTGAGCGCGGCAAAGTAGCCGTAGGCCCGGAAATGGTGAGTTTGGCATGTTGTGGGGTAGCTTTGCAGATCAAACGACGTTTTAGGATGGTTTAATGGGGTTGGCGAGAACGGTTTTTGGGTGTGGGCCAATGAGAGTGGGGAATAGTTTTCGTGGGGCAAAAGTCGGGAGAACTTTATTTGATGGGCTGGAGTGGACGTTTGTTGATTTCTTGTGAAGTGGGAATATAGGATATGATCATTCCGAATAAGTGATTAGAAGCTTGAGGGAAATCATCTGGACACGCAGAGACTTCAAACACTCATTCCTCTCTAGCGAACTAAGCTCGCAGATGTCATGACCTCAGTTAGCCATCCAAGCCGCTACTTGGAATCGTAGCAACTGGTAGAATAATTAATATCTTAGATCCAATTAATGCAGTACTTATTAAATTCTAATCTCCCAGAATGATTGAAAGATTGAAAAAAGGAAGACTGTTGTTGAATTGAAGGACTTCCGGGGTATCTCAAAACTCTATTAAAAGGTCGTCGTATCATCAAAATCATCGCACTCCCTCAGCCTCGAGCAGTGCTCTCTTAGCAGCATCCTCCTGGACCCATTTCTCAATCCTGGTACCTACATCTCCCACCAGACCCTCATACTGAGGACCCGGGAAGAAGAGTCCACAATGAGCACCAACTTCATCAACTCCCTCCATATACACCCTAACCCAGCACTTATCTCTCTTCCCACCATATTCTGGCGGTAACATGCAGAACTTCTTATCCCGTTTGTGCTTATCATCCTTTACCGATGAAGCTACCGAGCCTTGCCTATCTCGCAGTGGTTCGGGATTGATGGTCTCTTTCCGCCTTTCTTCCTCTTTTCCTTCCTTCAATCTTTGCTTCTCAGCTTCTCTTTCTTCTTTCTGTAGTTGCTTTTCCTCAGCTTTCAGCTGCTTCTCTCGTTCTTGGCGTGCTTTCTTCTCGCGCTTCTCAACAAGCTTTTGCCGGTCTTTGATTGCGCTCTCCCGGTCCTTCACTGCCTGTTGATATACCTTCAACACACGCTTCTGCTCCTTCTCTGCAATTTTGCGCGAGTCTTTGTCTGTGTAGACGCTTAGATCAATTTGCTCCGGTTCTGTTGGCATTACAGGGATTGGAGGTAATGGTGGCTCCGAGGGAGTCTGAAGTTCAGAAAGTGGCTCATCGCTTGCTGTTGCAGCAGTTTCGGTTGAAGTTAGGGGCGTAGGTTCGTCATCATCATCTTCCATAGGCATTGAATCGATGTGACGCATTTCCATCGCTGGCTCTTCTTGGATATCGTCCTGCACTCCAGAATTCTCGCCTAATTTCTTCACCTGCCCCTCCACTGGTGAAGCATCTGGTCCCTCATCAAGCTGCTGCGGTGTGATAACTCCATCTCTGTGCTCTTCAACAGAGATACTCGGGGTTGGTGTGGGAGTGCGACTACCCGCACTGCCGGCAGCTGCTGGTTCTAAACTCATGTCCTGCATCTCAACCTCTATAGGCTTGAAATTCCCATCCTTATCCATCGTATGTCCTTCTGGTATCTTCGGATTTTTGGGAGCCTTGGGCCTACCGGTACTTGCAGTGTAGTAGTTGGTGAACCTAATTCGTCGAGTAGGGGGCCGGTATCCAGGGCTGTCCCTTCGTGCAAGCTCATTAACATCTTCCAGAGCACGTATCTTCTCATAGCGAGTTTTCAAACCAGGGTAGTCGGCCAAACAACCTCCGAATTCCAAATGAGATATGAAATACTGCATCGTTGCTGAAGTGAGACCATCTGAATGCTTGCTAACGAAATGTATAAGATTTGACCACCCCTTTCGCTCTGGTAGCCGAACATCATTTGAGAAAGGGGGGTTGAAAAATGGATCGTTTGGTGAGGTGCCACTTTGAACCGGGCGTAGTTGTGATGAGAATTCTGAATTTACTACCGAGGGAGCATAGCTTGGCGAGGATACGGATGCTTGACTATCTATATATGGTGTATTTGTTCCACTGACTGAAGGTTTCCGCGCCCCTGGCGGTTCAGGCGCAGGACGGAATAGACTGCCTATTCCGCTCACAACTACACCAGGGTGAATTCCTAAGAATGGTGTATCAAAGCTTATTGTTCCCAATATGTGATGTCGAAATGGCTTTCCTGTGGCTGGAGAGCTTGGTGGTTGGAGGGCAACCTCAGCAGATAATATCCCTCCCATACTGTGTCCAAGTAGGACCACATCTGTATAGTGGTTCTCGTGTGGTTCCAACCTATAGTTCTCGTTAGTAAGGTCTTTAATAAAGCATAAAGAAGACTTACCAAGTTCCGAAATCATCCCTAGCAAAATCTATGACTTTCCTTGACTTGTACCTGGGGTAGATCTTTGTATGTACCACATGTGTTTCTGCAAGTGAAATGGTAAGAAGGTTATGAACATGCGCTGGAAAACTCTGAAAACTGGTCTCGTTGCCCATAAACCCATGAATGTAGATAAGGAGCAACGTTCGACGACCATCCTGGTTCTCTCGTCCAGAATTTGAGGGTACCAAGGACTGTGTTGAAGACGATCTGGGATCTTGAGACCTCCATTGCTGAGATATCAATTGGCTCCTTCTCGCATCATCGTCAGAATATGGTGGAGGAGCTGGAGTTGAATTTCCTCGAGGCGGGAGTGGGGGTGGGGCACTGCGCCCTGATGCTCGAGAGACGGGAGCTCCTTCACGATCCTGTCGAAGCTTTTCAGCTAGTTGAGCAGGAGTAGCCATTATTTGTATTCGACTAAGATATCAATCTCATATTTATTTTTATTGATTCGTCTCATGTTTTGGTGTTGGCGATCAACATAAAATCAAGGTTGGCGATTGCGGGGTGAAACGGGTTGAGGCTTTTTGTCAGGGTCCCTCAAAGAAAAATATCGCATCATCGTGCATGTGTCAAATCACATGTTTTTGAGTTTGAAAGACCTGTGGAAATTGACTCAGTCGTCTGGATAAATTCGTTTTTCCCGAGTCGCGCAATAATGTTCTGGCTTGTCCGTTCTTGGCATAAGAAGGGGCTTTTGATATTGTTTGGAGGTTGCATCGAAAGCGTATTGATAGGGGTTTCGAATACGGATGAAATTTAATGTTCTGCTCAGAACACTATTTTTTTTGTCCAATCTTTGCCTGAGAGTGGACCAAAATGCAGTTAGGTATGACCGCGGAGGACTTCTGTACTCTAGAACCTTGGAATTGCTCAACTATCGTGAGCCAGTGAGTTTCGATCCTTCGAATAGCTGCTGAAAGGAAGTGTCACCAGCAGTTGAACGAGATCCACATTTTCAAGAGTTCAACCTTGCATTCGAGATGAGCCTATCCTTGCCTTTCTTCACCACAATCTACCCGTTCGAGCCTCGTCCTAGTAAAACCCGGGTAATACCTATGATTCTCAATATACTTTGTCGGATATTACTGGTCAATTTGGGGAAGCTCCTCTAATTTTCAGGAAATTGCCCGCTTTGATTCGTCAGCCTACTGCCCATGCACCGACGGGCTACGAAGCGAAATTTGATGCCCAGAGTTCAGAGCACCACGAAGGTTCTGGTACAACTCCCAGGCTCAACTCCCAACCTCACACCTTCGAAATAGCAATGACTTGAGTTATTTTGCTAGAAGCGCTGTAGAGACAGCAGCAACGGCGCCGCCATGCGTGACGACGACAGTCCTGGGCCATCACTCTTTCTGGCTGGGCGCGACAGAGCTCATCGAGAGCATTTTCATTTTCATCACAAAAAATTCCACAGAAGACAGACGGCAGAGGCGACGGCGATTACAGAGGCGACAGCGGTTGTTACCGTGTCAGTCGTTCAACAAATCGATGTCGACACCAATGGCAACACATTCTCCGTTTTGACGGTCCCGGCAGAAGCAACGGGCAATGGATCTCAAGCTGTGTTGACGGACTCATCATCGCCGACGACAACCACTGCGGCAGCAGCGTCCTCATATGCAGCCACAGGAGCATTGTCCACGGTATTAAGTACCTCCTCAGAAACCAATTCGTCTTCTAGTCTGAGCGCGACAACCGCCTCGACGTCCACTCCTTCGATACCCGCAAGCTTTGCTTCACTCATTGTTAGCTCTAATTCAACTTCATGTGAGTTGTTTAGTTTGAGTAAAGGAAACAGATACTGACAACATTCGCAGTAATTTCAAGCTCGAGTAGCTTATCCCGCACTTTCACAAATTCATCGACCCTTTCTTCTTCAAGGTCATCACTCACATATCTCACATCCTCTTCGAGCTCGTCTTCTGACGATTCTTCAACCACCTCGACATCGTCTTCGAGCTCATTCTCATCCACATCGTTTCAACCGACATCGACCGGTTCCGCTGGAATTGTAGCTGGAGGAACAGGAGTAGCGCCTGGTACGGCGACTTCGAGTGTAGCAGCTTCTGGAAATGGTACCAATTCGAACTCTGGATCGTCCGTATCGACGTCAGCAGTTGTGGGAGGTGTCGTAGGCAGCATTGCGGGTGTGGCCGTCATCGCTCTGCTCTTCCTATTCATAGTAAAGTGGAGGAAGAATCGGAATGGGGCATTGCTGTCGCTAGGTAATGGACGTGATGGTGCTGGTGAGGGCGCAGATGCAGTGTCAGGAGGACCACCTTCTCAACCACCTGGGGGAATGGTGGAACGACGATCATTTGTTTATGCTGTCCCTGCGGCGTTGGCCAGCCTCACAGGATATAATCGTTCCTCGAAGCAAACAGATCGGACAGTGTCGTCAACTGCTGGTAGTGAACGGGGATTTTACAGAGTCTCTGGGAGAAAACTCCCATCAGTCCTGCAAACTGGTGGGGATGGTTACGGAGGCGGCTTACCCGATGACCATACCCTGAGTGGATCATCATTCTACCGAGACTCACATGGCTTTTATGGCGGACCTGGGACTCCAACTTTTCCTCCTCTGGAAACACATCGAGAAAGTGGCCAAATAGGAACACCTGTGATGCGACCAAGTCCCGCCCGGACACCTGTCACTGAGCAAGGGCCATTCTCGGCGACTCCCCCACTACTAGACCCATTACCGCCACAGCGCGATGTACTTGGACGATCACACCCCTCGCAAGATGGATCCCATGCATCGAAATTTACTGAAGAGGTCTGAAAAAATCCCCGCCTGTCTCAAAAAAGTCTGTGCATCGGATCTGGGCTTTTCCATGTGGATGACTACGAACCTGCTTTTCCCTTCGTGTAGATATTGTGGATTTCAGCGTGTGGGTAGTGCTACGGCACTTCCCTTGGATATCTTTTCAGTTATGCATTTGCCTGGCGTTTGTCAGGGGGGTATTTGATACCAGTGAGCTGCAAGATCTGACCTCATTGTTGCGATAACGCTCTAGCAGAGCCTCTTGGCTACACATAGGCTTGGAAACTTATATCCAATGATGGACGGCAAGGACCTGATACATTGCCATTTTGAATGGTCTGATGTCTGTGGTCTGTTGCCCTAATATGTGTGTGGATCTGTGCCATTTTGTATAGTACTCGGTCATACCATGGATAGTTCAGATCAGATCGGTATGGAATAAAGATAATGTCTTCCCATGTCTGATGTAACATTGGGTTCTCGATTACTTTCTTGATGGTGTGATGACCAAGGCTTGTTAAATGCATAGTTGGACATGGTAAGTCCCCAACATCCGTCTGAAGAATGCAAATGCACAGGTCTTCCCGCCAGATACAAAACACCATACGCGGTACTACCGTGGCTGAGTTACATGTGATACAAAAATAAGAATTTGTAACCCGGCCAAAGTGGGTTCTCTTCAACACTGGATTGGTCTTGAGAATCGCGCTCAAGGTCAGATGGAGAGGCTTCCAGCGTTTCATGAACGTCTGAGATGTGATACAGGCATCATTATTGGTGGAGACGGATGGCTCATAATGATAACGAGGCGCTCTTGCAATTGGAAATTGAGTATATTCTAGACTCGATATGAAGTTAATCATCCAGGATCATGAGAAAATCTACGAGAATTTGTAGTTCTTTGATGGGTTGCTCGTCCCATAAAGACCCAGACAAGCAATGGATGAAACACTCGAGTCGGTGAACTACTGTGTGACCTGACCATTCGTTCAAAGAACCGCATCAGGCATGCGCACACCTGGTCACCAAAAGTTTAATCCGACTTCAAGGTGGTGTCCTGCAAGCACGTCGTCACAGAATTGCTTCTTTTCGCTTGCTTCCGATGTTCATTCGAGGATATCAAACCTATCAATTGAGGCGCAGTCCCATCTTGATATCTCGATCAGTCTTAGTGCGGGTTGGATCCGTAAGCAGATTCAAAAAAGCATCACCAACGCGGCGGACCAAAGCGGCCGCACAAACTCTCATACGCTATGATCAGCGGCGGTTTGGGAACATCCAGAACATCAGAGAAATCGACCTTTCTTCAATTCTGACACTTACGTTCTCCTCGCCCAGTAGCCCGGCCCTAGATGCGACCCTTCAAAGACATTTGTCAACGGTCTCACTCAATTTCAACCCTCACCGACTCCTCGATACTACTGGACGCCATCAAAGACAAAAAGTCACTTTGATCCCATAGAGTCTCTACCGACCGCCGTACGCACCACAGATCATCCCCTGACGCGCTGCGCAGCGGGAGTTAAGGGCAAGTCCGACCAGCGACAGCAACCCGAATACGCTCCGCCTAGGCTCCAAGTAATAATAATAAGTTTCCGGAGACGGTGCAACAATAGGCCACATTTGAGTCAGGAGAACGATTCTCCATCCTGATACTCAAACCTCACGACATTTCCTTTGGACAGGACACAGGCCCAATCTACGATGATGGACACTTTGCACCACAACAACGGCTTCCAGCTCCCGCAAGCGCCACCTCTGATGAACCCCCCACCACAGATCTTTGGCAATTATAGCGCAGATGGATTGCCTAGGCCAGCGAATTTACCAGATATGACTGGACCGATGTTTACTGATGGGACACTGCTTGATGAGAGTAATGAGGCAAAGCGGAGAAGGATTGCACGGGTAGGAAATATCTACAATTCGGCCGAATGATGAGGATGAAGGACTGACGAGATGGCAGGCGTGCGATATGTGTAGGAAAAAGAAGATTAAGTGCGATGGAAAGATGCCGGCTTGCACACATTGTATCAATTACAAGACGGAATGTGTCTTCACACAGGTAGAAAAGAAGAGGAATCCACCGAAAGGGTATGCGAAAATTGCGCATTTGGATCTACTGGC
This sequence comes from Gamarada debralockiae, assembly GCA_002803225.1. Lineage (NCBI taxonomy): Eukaryota > Fungi > Ascomycota > Leotiomycetes > Helotiales > Hyphodiscaceae > Gamarada > Gamarada debralockiae. The sequence continues at coordinate 9,386 of NXFV01002071.1, read as the reverse complement.
CTTACTGACCTCTTGTCAGGGCAAAGTATATCGAAGGTCTCGAGAACAGATTGGGTAGGATGGAAAGTTTACTCAGATTGTCTGGTGAGTTCGCACAATTCGTCTTGAAACTCTCAACCGCCGCTTTCGTCCGAGTTATTACTAATCTCCTCTTAGGACTCCTCAACGAAGACGATAATGGACGTACAGACCTGGGAACATTAGAAAAACGATTGGCGGAAAAGAATAATTCACGAAGAGCTTCCCAAGTACCCGGATCGAACCCCACCTCCCCATCACAAAGTACCCCAAATGAAGGAAGTGGATCAACCCCGCGAAGTACATTGGGATCTCCCGAGCCACAGAGTAAGAATGGCGACAAGCGACATAGTACTGTTGAGCCAGAGAGGCCGCAAGAGGAGGTAGAGGAACTCTCGGACATGATGTGCTCGTTGGTTACCAACAATTGTGGTGAAACTCGATACATAGGTATGGATTGCTACTTGATGCGGGAGCGCCGAAATGCTGATTTGTCTCAGGGTCGTCTTCGGGATTCTCCATCTTTTCTCCCAAAGGTATACAGTGGGTCAATGAAAAGACTGGGGACTCTTCATTCCAGGAAATGATATCGTCTGCCTCTGTGGACGACAACAAGATGATGTATTGGAAGCCAGAGGTGTTTGGGGACCTTTTTGCCAGACCGATATACCGACAACTTCCGCCTAAGAATGAATGTATATCCCTGATGAAGGACTACTTCGAGAACTTCAACTGCATGTTCCCGCTATTCCACCAACCGACGTTCATGCACCTTGTTGATCGGCAATATTCACGAGATCCATATGAAGGCTCTGGGTGGTGGGCTAGTCTTAACGTTGCTCTTGCGATTGCCCACCGGCTTCGGGTAATGAGCAATTTGGTTCCACAAGAGGAAGATGAGAAGGCTTGGGGTTATTTGAAGAATGCTATGGGGGTCTTGACAGAGCTTTCGTTGCGCAACACCGATCTGCTAAGTGTCCAGGCACTTCTTGGAATGGCTCTCTTCTTGCAAGGCACGCCAAACCCCCAACCATCATTCTTCCTAGTTGCCGCCGCAATTCGATCTTCTCACAGTATCGGACTGCACAAGCGCGGTTCTGGTTTTAATCTCAACCCTGTCGAAATCGAACAGCGGAAACGAGTATTCTGGATTGCTTATATGTTGGACAAAGATATTTGCTTGCGGTCTGGACGGCCTCCGGCGCAAGACGATGACGATATGAACGTCGAGCTTCCAAGTGCTGATCCAGATGACAACATCGGCAACATCCCGTTAGCTGATGGAAAAGGAAAGGTCAACTTGTTCCGTCTGATGTGTGAATTTGCCACGATTGAGAGCAAAGTCTACAAGCAGTTGTACTCGACTAAGGCCTCGAAACAGTCTGATGGTGAACTCCTCAATACTATTGGAGAGCTGGATCATCAATTGGAGGAGTGGAAGGATAGCATACCGGTGGATTTCCGTCCGGAACATGAGATCAAAGCCTCCCACACGCCCTTGATACTGCACGTTGTCTTCCTTCACTTTGCATACTACAATTGTCTTACTACGATTCACCGAATGTCGGTACATCACGGCTACTGGACCAGCCGATTATCGAATTACGCCATCCAAGGCCTGAATGCAAGGCCACTAAACCCTCGAGTCTTTTCATCAGCAGCGTTGTGTGTTTCTGCTGCTCGGGCTTCGATTCATCTCATCAAATATGTCCCACAAGGAGACTTTTCTTGTGTGTGGTAAGTGATAGTGTGGAGTCCGTTTCAATGACAATGCTAACATGTATAAAGGCTTATTCTTTATTTCCCCGTCTCTGCACTTGTAACATTATTCGGAAATATTCTGCAAAACCCACAAGACCCTCGGGCTCGATCCGATGTTCGATTAATGAACCTGGTTGTCAGCTTCCTGTCAATGCTTGGGGCGGATGAAGGAAATGGAGGTGTGAAGCGCATGCTTGGTGTCTGCTCCGAATTTGAACGGATCTCGAAAGTGGTTCTGGACAAGGCAGAGCAAGAGTCCTCATCACGGAGAAAACGCAAGAACCATGAAGATCCTTCGAAGACGAAGACTCCCCATCCGCCGAAATCGGCCGTACCGCCGCAAACACCAATAACGACTGCCCATACCTCAGCCATGGCTGGAGTATTTTCTCCAAGCATGGGCAATCAAATGAATTCTCAGAATGGTTTCAGTCCCCCTGTTGGGAACGGTTCGCCGAATTCTAGTATTTGGCAACCTGATTTCAGTAATGGCAGCGAGTACATGACGCCGAATGGCAGTGGCATGACTCCGTTCGCAGACATTCAAGGATATACTAACGGCAACGACATAAATTCGCCTCTGAACCTAAATACCTTCCAGCAACCTTTCGTCCCACAAGATCTCTGGCAGATGCCAATGACTCTTGAATGGGACTGGGCTGACATGACAGGTGGACAATACCCCAGTTTCGAGAATGGAATTATGGGCGATCCGACCTTGCAGAACAACAACAATCAACATTTGCAGAACCAGCAAATGCGGTAGCACCTCTCCTTGACGGCTGATGTTTAACTTTATTGGGATTAAGGGGAAAGAGTATCGGTGTTAGGGGTACAAAGTGTAGAAGCGGATGTCACTTCTTTGATATTATTTGAGCATGACTTGGTTTTGGTATGATTAATGGCGTCTTATGAGCTATGAATGAGCTTTGCTTTCGTTTTATGTACGAGACAGGGTGTGTATCTCTACTCCGAAGGAATGGGCTGGTTGCAAAATACTGGATTGCTCGGCTGTTGCAGTTAATTCCATAATTGATTATTGCAAACATTTCAAAGCTTTCAAACCGTCGCATTGAAATTCACTCGCAATTTGTCCTAGAAACCACCAGCAAAGGCCTTGTGGTCAATTTGAGCATGTTTATCACGCTACTAACGGTGGAACTGCTCCGAACCGAGCTAGCCTCTTTTAGTCTACATCATCACTTACATGCACACGACTTCCATCTTTGCCTTCGCCGAGCTCGAATCGACAACACTCTTTCAAACTCCCCATACTCCGATGAGATAGCAAGAGGACTCACTGCCGTCACGAATCAGTGAACCTCCTTCCCATTCTCCTAACGATCCGCCATAGCTCTAGCCAAGCATGACCTCAATTTTGCGGCAATCGAGCACACTCGCCAGAATATCGAAATCCTCCCTCCAATCCGCCGCACGATCGAGTCTCCGCCCATCCCCAAACACAGCTTTATTAAGATCGAGGATAGCGGTACAGCAGACAAGGGCATATGCGAATCCGCCACCGATCAAGCGAAAGCCAGAAAATAATGCTGCGAAAAAAAATGAGTCTGCGGAGGTAAAAAAGGAAGCTTCGGAGCCATCGTCGAAACCTGCGCCTGGAACAGAGAATCTATATGATGGAAAGACGCCGTTGTCGCCGAAGGGAGAAGATGAGGCCAGTGAGCCGCCGTTGGCGGAGGGGATGGTGAAAATCAGTGCTGAGGAGCAAGAAGCTATGGAGGCGCTCCTTGAGACGCTGAAGAAGGGAATGCCGAAAGGACAGGTGGAGACGATCGAGCGGGCGTTTGAGGCGATTAAGAAGGAAGGGATTCCACAAGAGTTGAAGGAATTGATGGATGATGTGAAGGGTAAACCGTTGACGCTTGCGACGGCGGCGAAGATTACGAGGTTAACGTCGCAGATGGCGCGGAAGCAGACGGAGAGGGAGTTGGGTGGTGAGAAGGAGAAGACGGATTTCCAGAGTAATAATCCGAAGAGTACGTTTGGAGGGGCTGGATCTCCGCCACCGGGAGGCAAACAAAAGAGCAGTGGTGGGAGCAAGCAGGATGGGTTTAAGGTTGGAGAGATCAAGATTGATACAAGTTCGTTCTTGATTTCGGCTTTCGTCTCATATCTGCTGTATCGGATGGTCATGCCCGGAGAGAATAGAAGGGATATCACCTGGCAGGAGTTCCGGAACACGTTCTTGGACAAGGGATTGGTTGAGAAGTTGACTGTGATCAACGGAAATCGTATCCGCGTTGATCTCCATCGTGAAGCTACTCAATCGATGTATCCCGACTCTCCTGCCGCCAACCCCAACTTCCACTACTACTTTTCGATAGGCTCTGTCGAGGCCTTTGAACGAAAACTGGAAGACGCACAGAAAGAGCTTGGCATCCCGAGTTCGGAAAGAATACCTGTCAGCTATGCGTCAGATTCGGATATCTGGACTATCGTTATGAACTTTGGCCCAACGCTTCTGTTCATTGGTGCTATTTTCTATCTTTCACGGCGAGCGTCTGCAGGTGGTTCAAGCAATGGAATATTCAGCATGGGCAAGAGTCGAGCGAAACAATTCAACCACGAGACAGACGTTAAGATCAAATTCAAGGATGTGGCAGGAATGGACGAAGCCAAAGCGGAGATCATGGAATTCGTTGCTTTCTTGAAGACGCCAGAGCAATTCCAACGGCTGGGAGCTAAGATCCCTCGCGGTGCCATTCTTTCTGGTCCTCCTGGTACTGGTAAGACTCTTTTGGCGAAGGCCACGGCTGGGGAGTCACAAGTCCCCTTCTTCAGCGTCAGTGGATCCGAATTTGTGGAAATGTTCGTCGGTGTTGGTGCATCTCGAGTGCGTGACCTCTTTGCTATGGCGAGAAAGAACACACCCTGTATCATTTTTATCGATGAAATCGATGCTATTGGCAAAGCTCGTGGAAAGGCAGGCTCCTTTGGTGGCGGTAACGACGAACGAGAAGCTACACTCAACCAGATTTTGACTGAGATGGATGGTTTCAACACTACTGAACAAGTCGTTGTTCTTGCTGGTACCAACAGACCGGATGTGCTTGACAAGGCTCTTATGCGTCCAGGTCGTTTCGACAGACATATTGCTATCGATCGACCGACGATGGAGGGCCGAAGACAAATCTTCATGGTCCACTTGCGCAAGATTGTTACGAACGAGGATTTGGAATACTTGACTGGGCGTCTTTCAGCATTGACGCCTGGTTTCTCTGGTGCTGATATCGCCAACTGTGTGAACGAAGCTGCTTTGATTGGTAGGACTGCATTCATCCTACCCCAATTCAACATCTACTAACGCTCAATAGCTGCCCGAACAAGCGCGAAATCGGTGGCAATGATCCACTTCGAGCAAGCAATTGAGCGTGTGATCGGTGGACTAGAAAAGAAGTCCCTCGTCCTCTCGCCAGAAGAGAAGAAGACAGTCGCCTACCACGAAGCTGGCCACGCTATTTGCGGTTGGTACTTTAAATACGCTGACCCACTCCTCAAAGTATCCATCATTCCCCGTGGCCAAGGTGCCCTCGGATATGCGCAATATCTTCCAGCGGGTGACACATACCTTATGAATGTCAACCAGTTGATGGACCGTATGGCCATGACCCTCGGCGGTCGTGTATCCGAAGAACTACATTTCGAGACCGTGACATCCGGTGCCTCAGATGATTTCAACAAAGTCACACGCATGGCAACAGCAATGGTCACAAAGTGGGGCATGAGCAAGAAACTCGGCCCGCTACACTTCGAGGACGATGAAAACAAGCTGCACAAACCGTTCGCGGAGGCTACAGCTCAAACAATCGACTCGGAGGTCAGGAGGATAGTTGACGAAGCGTACAAGCAATGCAAGGACTTGCTCACTGAGAAGAAAAAGGAAGTTGGTATTATAGCTGAGGAGTTATTGAGCAAGGAGGTACTCGGGAGAGATGATATGGTGCGCCTACTTGGGCCGCGACCATTTGACGAGAATAAGGATTTCACGAAGTATTTTGGGGGTGGGCAGAACAGCGCTCCACCGCCGTTCCCGAATGAAGGCACATTGGACACACCGCCTGAAGAGCCTAGCCCGGCGATTTTTAGCAAGCTATAGGATGGAGAGAGAGAGATTTGAATTATACAGGCATTTTTGGGCGTATGCGAGGAAGGTGCATCTTATGAAAAACTCACTTCACTCACCTCTTCTTTGTCGTTTGCTTACAGTGGTTGGAAGAACCGATGTACACTTTAGTGTCAAGATTTTATTAGAGCCGAAATAGTATTGTATGTCATGCTTACCTTTAGAATAAGCTGTCACGCAAATCGCCCACAAAAGAAGCCTTCTATGAAAAGAGTAGAAGACGATAGTTCAGATACTTCGGTCTTTTTTTTCGCTTTCGGGATTGCCGAGAAACAGTCTACAGGTACGTAGCTTGAGTGACAATCAGCTGGAGATGGTGTGATATCCAGAACTCAATATTGGGAGACACTTCAATTTAAGGATTTGGAGTGATGTTATGTTTATGTACGCCGCTTTTCTTGATTTAAACTTTAGGTGGTTTGCTCTCTGGGAGTTATTTCGTGTTTTTGACTTGTTTATTTTATTACTTCCCAATCGTCAGTAGAGTCTACTATCTGCTGTTCTGGGTCCGTGAAGTGGATCCGTCTTCGTGGACACACCGAAAACAGAAGAGAAACCTCGATGCCTTCATTTCCTGGACCTCTCCGGAAAAGCTATCGATTTCTAGCACGATGGTTGCCTCCGTTGAACTTCATCACTGTCCATTATTTGTACTTTGTTGCGACATGTCTTCTCTCAGGGGTTATCTTCTGGGCTCATCAACACCACCCTACAAGTTTTCCTTCGTTGATTCTATATTTCTTACCATTAGCGCAATGACTGAGGCGTGGGTAATCTGGGATACCTTCAACTAAGAGCCAATAGCTGATATACAAATAGGGGTTTGAATACTGTTAATCTGTCAACTTTAAACACTTCTCAGCAGGCCATTATCTTCATACTCATGCTGGTTGGATCGGCGATATGGGTATCGATCTTCCTCACAGAAGTGAGATCAAGGGCGTTCGAGTTCAGATTTAAAGAAGTTGTCAGCATCAAGATCGGAAAGAGGGACTCTTAACTACCTTTCTCTACGCTCAAAGGTCATTGACGGTCTCTTCCAAGCCACCGCAGTCCGTTCAGGTGGCATTTATATCGTTCCTATCTCGTCTCTGAGGATTGGCACTCAAGTTCTATACACAATTATGATGTATATCTCAGCATTCCCTGTGGCCATCACAATGCGTAGCACAAACATCTACGAAGAGCGCAGCCTCGGAATTTACGCCGAGGACATCGAGAGCGGGCTCAAGGAGAAAAACGGAAGCCTTTTTGGAGTACCTTCGTGGGAATGGTTTGCGGGGGCAAGGAACGCGAGGCTATTTTCTGAGCCAGCAATTGCGGGCACAACTGGCTCACGATCTTTGGCGGCTGGCTCTCGCTGTCCTCTTTATATGATCATTGAATCGTCTCAATTCGAGAACGACCCTAAAAATTTCTCGGTCTTCAATGTTATTCGAAGTTGTATCAGGCTATGGCTGCGTGGGAATCAGTATGGGGGTTCCGTGGGACCAGTACAGCTGTTGTGGAGCTTGGCATGCATTGAGTAAGCTCATTCTTTGTGCGGTTATGCTGCGGGGTCGCCATCGCGGCCTCCCTGTTGTGATTGATATGGCGGTGCTATTGCCTGTCGACCGGCTGGACAGGGCAGAGGAAGAAGATGCTAGGATTCGTCGTCTCACTCGTCTAGAAAGAGGCGCGAGTATCATAAGACAAGTTTTAACGGTTTAGGAATTTCTCAGTTGGATTTCAGCCACGTATCGTCAATGTAAAACGAATAGGGGAAGTCATTTCAGGGGCACGGTCGCTAAATTTCAGGCTATGGCACCTAAAAAGGCACCTTCCAAAAACCCCAAACTCTCAGGTCGCTTTTATCTGTCAAGTCAGAACAACGAACGAAACATCCGTTTAGTACTACAACAGAAAGTAACAAACACACGACCCCACGCCATGCAACAAACAAAAATGCCAATTCAATACGCCAAGCCTGCCAATATCCCAGCGTCGATCCTCATTACTAGCGTCCGCCCCGCCAAGTACCCCGCCTCTACGAGGACGAAATAAGCGGCCGATTTTGGCCTACGCCTCTGTCCTTTTTTCAGGCTTAAATAACAACCAACAACCTTTATTTAAAATATTCAAAAATTAATCAGAAAACAGTTTGACTTCTTTGGAGCTCTAAAATCAAGCTCCAGCAAATTTAGTTCAGTTTTGAGAAAGTTTTGTTATTGTTGAAGTACGGCCTTTGGTATTACGCACAGGCCAAAATCGGCCGCTTTTTTCGTCTCCGTAGAGCCCGCCAAGCACACCCCTGCTCCAAGTGCCGCCCGGCACTCATCACGTCCCAGCATAGCTTTCCTCTAAGTCCCATAACCTAGTTGTCCCTCGCTCGGCGGAGGAAGAGGTTCCTCTCAGCGTCGATATTGGAGACAGGCCTGAAGACCTTGCTGTTCTTTGCGATGTAGGCGACTTCGAGTTGGGTGGATGAGGGATGTCGGGAGGAAGTGAAGTTGTTGTTGCATTCGCTGGTAAGAACCAGCCAGCTTCCGCTTAAGGAGGTGGATGTTGTGGAGGCGATGGAGGAGGATCGGTCTAGAGGAGAGGCATGTCAGTATATGGTCTTTTGAGGAAGGGAGGAAGTAAAATGTGAGGGGGGCTTACCAGTTCTAGTTGCTTGAGAAGACATGATTACTTGGTGAAGGTTGAATATTGGGGAGTTGAGAGGTGATGGTTGGAAGTGGTGCTGTAGATTGTACGGTTGTTGTTTTGCTTCAGGATTTGAAGTGGATTGATGGCCAGGACAACGAGGGACTATATACACTTTCTGTCAACCCTGCATCGCAATCCATAGTCTCAATCACATCTCATACCGCACAGCATAGCTAAGAAGTCAGAAAGTGTAAACATACTCACCTTGGCGACGAAAGTAAACATCTTGATTCTTGGCTGTTCCTCAATAGTCCAGCCAAAGTCAATGATTTCTAATTTAGTATCACCGGCAGCGCCAGCCAAGAACGGCATTATTCTCGAATCGAGCCAAGAGAGCCTCAGAGCGGCACGATCTGCGGCGGCTTGCCGGCTTGGGCCGGTTTCTAACTTTCTTGGACGCCCGCCAAGGATTTTCACAAACGCAATCGACAGTAAGGGCCAAGATGCAGCCAAGATGCCAAGCTATAAGACGAGGATCAAGTACCACGATCTGACCTGTTCTGGAGAGAGTTTTCGAAAGGGGGTTGACCTGCAGTTGCAGCGTTGTTTTGTTTGGGGGGTTATTTTCGGTCGCGAAGTGATGTGCGGGACGAGCCACATTATTCCCCTACCTTATTCAAAATGTATACACCGTGGCCGTCTCTGTTGGCTTGAATGCCATACTCGACAACCGAGTGACTAACTCTGCCGTTATAAATAGCCTCGAAAATGTCACTTATCATAGAGGACCCTTGAGCTATTTGCAGGTGAACGCGAAGAGCTATCCGATTCACCA
>NXFV01000117.1:0-16001 GCA_002803225.1 Gamarada debralockiae | reverse complement strand
GTTCTTACAATTGTAAGACCCACTTGTCACGTGATCTCAGTAATACGCCTCAGGCATGATTTTCCCCAGGGCTATCACACTTATATTGAGCTAGGGCTTAATATTAAGAGCGTTAGGGCCGTCACAAATTACTAATTTACTTATCTTAAAAAGCTCTTTAATATAAAAAAAATAAGAGATAAAAAGCTTATTAAATTAGTGACCAATGACTATAAAATAGGTATTAGCTATGCCACGTGACCTATAGGGTGGTGATATTAAAGAAGTTGGGACACTTGTTAGTAAGAAATAGCAAAATCGTTTTTTGGAAAAAAGTCCATATGACCCGCCATACACAGATGCGAAATGGCTGTGACCCCACCAAATGCTATTTTGGTCTGAGTGGCAGACCATGCTGCCTGCAGGCAACAAAGCATTATGACAACATCGTCAAGATCTGTCGCAACTCCTAAAAAGGGCCACCATTCGATGCTATCTCCTCACAATTGAAATACCATGGACAAAGACGCCGATCGAGACCGGGAGGACCGGAGACTTTTGAAGAAATACAACATTCTCGTCAGAGGGCCTGCATATCCATGGCCGAGCCATCACTTTCTTTCATTCCAACATGTAACGTTTCTCGGTTCTCGACTTTTTGATGCGTACTACAATGATATCGAAAAGAGTGATTTAGAGACCGGAGAGATATTATGGAAGTCGTCTCTCAAAGACCGTGCTCGGCGGCTCGTGGATACGGCATCCAGGAATGTTGGCAATCAATCGTCAGAGATGAAGTGGAGGCTCGACCTCGAGAAGATAGTCTACCAAAGATTTGAAGTTGAAATTGAATGGTAAGCCTCCTTCACCATAGTCTAACTAGGTGATACATATAATTTGATAGTCCAGAGCCAACATGTAAAGGCCGGTGGTGGAGGAGTGAGGTTGAAGTAGTGCCTGAAAATTCGGGCCCCATTAGCGTCGAGCTACGGGAGCGACAGCGGGACCGTACTGCATGCAAGTGCCCTGCCGAAAAAAGGCTACTGAACCAGTGAGTAATGCCTTGATCTGAAATTCAAACGAATAGCTTAAGCCTCGGAATTGGACAGGGAGAGAATCGGGCTGAATAAGGTGTTCGCTGATCGGGCTGATGACATGATAATACATGGCGGGGAAGCAGCATCTGAACTCAGACCGCGAAAACCAGATCGTGTATACGGCCTTCAGCAAACGAAGCGATTCGAAGGTGTATTAGAACAGGTTGCAGCCGCTGTTCGGGAACGAGTGGCTAAAATGATTGACATCACCCCATTCGACGACCGGACGAACCCCATTATTTTCCCCTTCCTTATTTCAGAGGCAAAGACAGAGAGGGGAGATAGTTTCGAGTCTTGTGAACGACAAACAGCTTTTCCGATTTGGAAACTATTGGAATTGCAAGAGGAGTTACAACTGGAAACGCAGAGGCCGCTAGGAGAACAGGGAGGATCTCTCGTCTGGTTTCTTTCAAACAGAGGGGAGGACTGGAGAGTTTATGGATGCTATACGGCCAATGAAGCAGGCAACGCCCGCAAATCCTATGTATGATTCTCGGTTGTCTATTTACTTACTTTGAAAATCACAATACAATCAACTAACAATTCACAGAATATACACAATCTTTGGTATGGGCGTGTGGACTCACGAGATGGAGCTCTCCAGCTTCTGTTAATTATAGACTACATATTTGATTGGGCTCGGGATCTCTATCGAACTGGCATATATCGTCAGCTCCAATCACTGGCTGAAGATAATTTTAGTGACAGTGAAAGCATAGCATCGGATAGCGATATATATTCACTAGGGCACTTCCGGAACTGGAGATCGAGAATGCAATCAGACCATCCAGTCGGCGACTACAACTGGGAATCCCTAACTGATGATATTGCGTCTCACAGTCTAAATCAGGGGACTTCGTCGCACATTCTCTTGGAACCTGACTTGTCTCGATGGAAACGATTCGATTTACCAGAAGGAGTTTTCAGACCTTCAAACCTTGTGGAAAATAGATTTGAGTGCATCTACATTACCGGGCAGAACGTGGACGAAGTGCTCAAGTCGCTTTCGAAGAATGGCTTGGTTAACAAAACGAAGGCTCGCAATGCATGGAGCGCTGTGAACTGCCATACCCTTCAATTATCGGAACGTGTGCTTGCCTTCCTAGAAGCTCAATGGACGGGCAGAAAGAGGGAACCACCACTATCTTCGCAGCCGAGCCACACAAACTTCGCTGCGATTATTTATCGCGTCCGATTCTCCAGGGAATGGAAAGTGACTCGGTCTCTCACTTGCATTTCTTTCGATGAGGCATCTCTTACGACATTGAAGGAAAGAACGCAGTACAGAGCAACTCTCCTTGAATCAGAGAAGTTGCTAAATCCAGAGAAAGTCAGCGAGCATGATGTGGATGACTTACTGGGATACTTGCAAGAGGATTCAATGGCTGACCATTTTGTCTCCGCCGCCGAACGAATTACTATGACCGTTGGTAAATTGGCAGAACCAGGCGCTCGATTAACTCTGGTCTCACTGCATACTCTGCCTCAACTCGAAGACATCGTCTCGAGGGTTTACCGGACTTACTCAAAGGGACTGAGAGAGCCTAATGAGTCCTTCATACGATTTTCAAAGAAATCTTATCACCAAGACATCCGGGACATTCCAACTCAATTCTCGGAATCTCCTGGATCTCCATCAACCAAACAACCACCGTCATCATCTCTCAAATCAAATCTAGGGACCGAGGAGTTTGTTTTATTATACAGCTGGAATATTCGCGACCTATCGGGATACTTTCAGAGTCAGTACTATCCGTTTTGTATTTTCCGCGTTGGTCAGAATCAAGAACCACCTGATTCGTTACATAGGTTGGATATCCTTGCGAATCTGGTCAAGACTGGCATGGTCTATTACACATACCATGATACCTCGGTCCCTTACCATGGCGGCTTCCCGGGACGAGAAAAGCGTCTCAGTGGCGAGGCAATGGAAAAACGAGGTGCATTACGGTGGTATCGACAAATGCTTCTAAATTACATGATTGAAAGAAATGAGCTCCCGCCTGGGACCCGTGCACCACCAACGTCCGATCACATACATGGACTGTCGTTTTCTCACATAGACGAATGGGAATGGATGACATCCGAAGACAATCAGCCAAGCAGAAGAAGAAGAAAGATACCCTGGGGTGAACGAGAGTCGCCAGGAATTGGCCCCAACCGAGACCAGCTGTACACTCTCCCCTCTTTGGATGGTTGGAAGCGCAGAGAAGAATTGGAGGAGCTTCGGCATGTTTCCTTTGGGGTCCCTCGGAAGATCCCCGACATACATCGCCACGACCGTTAGTAAAATATCCTAGTGACAAAACCAAGTCAATATTGCTCACAGGAACATAGTATAATATCTCTGGGATGGTATTCCAGAAGTGGCTACGGGTCTGTAAGCTTAGCCCAAGGACACTTGTAATCTCTTCAAACGTCTCCGAGAATGAATCGAAAGCCTTTCCTGGATACGCTGCCGTGCCGTGCCAGAGCAAACCCGAGAGTATTATAAGACATGGGAAAGGTAGTGAAGCTTCACTTGGATGGCAGAGTCGGTGCTGAAGTAGCTTGAGGAGGAGGAGGATGGCCGTTAGGTAGAGGGGGAGGGGGCCGATCGGTCATCTTGGTATCGCTATCTGATTGGGTTTTCAAGAAAGTATTTAGGTTTGGGTTGCAGGTCGGCTTGTGGATTGCGTGGTACCCCCGGCTAAGTCGGGAGCTAGCATTATCTACTGTATTAATTCACACATAAGATAATATTATAGTGGGGCGAAATACGAGTGTAAGCGCTTCCTGATTGCGCTGGGTATCACACGTGCTCTCAGTAAGAGATGAAACCAAAACAAAAACTAATGATATAATTCAGGACTTCACAAACAACATACGGGCTACCTGCTTCTCTAAAACTTGTTCATTCAACGACTTCTTTTCTATCTATACAGGAAGTCCTTCTCTTTTCAAAAACATGCAGCGTAATACCTCCTGATCTATTGATTAGGAGTTCGAGTTCGTGACGACTTCCCTGAAGACTTCTTGGATCCATTGATAAGGGGTGTGTTTTCATCTTCGACATTCGGGCTACCTTCATCATCCGTCTCAATGTGAGCTCTTCCAGTTGGAATATATCCACCATCGCCACAAGTTGCACTGGACTGCACGGGATTAGCATGTTTCTTCCACAGAGCTCAAGATCGCCACTTACAACTTCTTGTAAAGTATCCCTCTCCCGTCTAGCCTTAATCTCAAAGCAAATTCCCATAACCAAAAGACAACCCTGTAGGCAGCCTGTAACCAGAAAAACCCCCCATGTACTCCAACCCTCGATACCTAATCTAGCAGCCAAGCTCGCAGACCATACGAAGCTACCAGGAGTTTGGATGAGCATCATAGGTATGCTCAAACTTCCAACGTGACCGAGATGCCAGGTCATCCAGATCTGGGGCAGGTATTGTATTGCTGCTAGTATCGTTGCCATGATCCCCAATGCGTTCGCCCAGGTCCCGAGATGATGTGGTCGTGCAATTAGCAAGGCCCCGCTGATAATGGTAACAACAAGGCCGTGGAGAAGGCATACCACTGCCACTGCGACTGCTGTTCGCCATGTATATTGGGTTTTAACCATGTTATTTGGGAGAGTTGGGGTTCGAGGGAAGAATATGAGGAATAATACTAGTCTGTTGCGGAGTGTTAGCAGGCTTCAGTTCCTTCCTTCTTGGGGTAGCGTACATGAGGACGAAGCAAGACCACTGTACACCGACTTGTGCGATACCCAAAAGTCCTGCAGCACACTCAAATGCGCTGACGGTCTTGCAGCATGAAACATCTGCGCGAGATGCTGGAAGCACAAGTATGTTGGCGAAAGCGCTTGTTCCCGAGGTCGTGCCTAGAAGGATGAAGTATGGGGATATGCCTTCGGAGGTTCCGCGAGCGATGATTCGGTAATGCTGGGGGAGGTAGGACACGAGAATGCCGAGGAGAATGAAGCTGGAAACTATGTGAGTTGTGTGCAAGCACAAAGGACTGTTGTACCTACATGGATAGAGCTAGGTTGAGGTAACTCGGCGCCTGGAGCTTCTCGCAGCGCTTGCTGGCCAGGTCGTCCGCGAGTCCATGAAAGAAGTCCATGATGTCGTTAAACTGTTGCTGGTATATTACATGACATCCAAAGGAGTACTCGATGTTATGTTTGTTGAAGTCGTTGGTGGTGATGATGATGTCGAGGACTCGAGGTTACGCAGCTGAGGGAATTCCATGACAACGGACCCCTGCCTGTCTGAAAGTGGAGTGTGGGGCTAGACTTCTCCGCTAGCGCCCGCATCCAGGGGTAGGCCTGCGACGTGTTCATGATGATGCTTCAACGTCGTCCGACTTTGGACCTACAGATATCATCTCTTACGAACAGACAAGATGCATTTGCCCTCAGGTAAGCACAGGAATACCTACCTGGCATATTGATTGGACTAGGTTCTATTTATTACGCTGTGTTCGAGCAAGCCCGCCTTTTCGCACCCAGATAGCTAGTAGCTGCCCATAAAGCTGCCTCGTTCTCAATCAGACACGCACGTAACGATTGATATGCGGTGACATTTCTGTTCCTACGGACCTTCTCAAGCTGCAGCACGGAGGTCTGCACGCTCGACTACTGGTGCGACTGGTTCGATAGGGCGTGAGATGTCGTAGGGCAGCGGAGTGGCTCCAACATCTTCCAACAAACGGAAATTCGAGCTTGATTCCCCTGCGGCTCCTGTTGTCTTTATATCGCCTGGCTTGAAACCGGACATCCGCCTCTGTGTCTTCAAGCAAGAGTTCCACGTCCATTCTATCATTCTAAAGCTGCATTCGGCTTATTTTTGTAAATTTCTGGACTCTCCTGACAAAGCCAAAGTCCCAGCTTCGGCCCTATTCCGATATGAGTATGTGACAGTAGTTGACAGTGATGGAGAGTGGGCGCTAGAAGTAGCTGTGAAGGTATAGCGTACTAGTTGGTTGGTTGTATTAAACACGTAATAACCTAATACTAGATACAGGCCTCTCCCAAAGTCGACAAGAACTTTTTACTCGTACCCGAACCAGAGCGTGAGATAGAGGCTTTTCGAATGTTCCTATGTGCCATGTACAACAGGCCGTACACGATCCATGATCCTGAGGAACTGCAAAAAATCACAACTCTAAATGATTTCTACTGTGCTATTCCAATTCTTTCGGCAACTCTTCTAGTTAGGCCAATGGGCAGTCCTATGTTCAACCGCAAGTACCTAGGTACTCGCCACCACTTATCCAGAACTCAATCCAAAGTCTTATATCTCCAGGCAGTAAGAAGTCACGCTGTCCGCAGGCGAAGGAATAAATAATCTGAGTGTGGCAGTACACGGCGAGAGAAGTGGCTCAGGGGCTTATTGGGAAATATCTCCCTTCCGCGGCGCGAGTGGGACAGGTCCTGATGCCCATGATTCTGAGCATGATAGCTCTGGAAGCACTGGGTAACCAAGTTCCTGATTTATTATCTGAGATGGCGAACGTATAATTATTGGTTCCAATCGCCACCTGGGTCGAGTAATGGCTGTCCAATTGGTGTGGAAATTGGGTGCATTGGCTATAGTAAGGGAGTGGCTCCGGTTACTCTAGGCTTGAACCAGTTTTCTTTCAGCTACATGACTTCTTGTGAGGATCTGCTGCACCTTATCCCACTATCGTGAGGAGCCAGATGAGGGTGGGGATTGATAGGCATTCTTCTGCTGTCGTTTTCGTGCTTCGATGTATGATTTGGTCTTAGGGGCTTGGTTCGCAAGGCTGAGGCCCATTGGAATTTGGGACCAAGTACTGCAGAGAAGATTTCTTAGTTGTAGGTGGCGGTAATTAATGATTCAGAATAAGTTCCATGTGTACCCTGGTATTTGAGGCTTAGATGGTGGTGATGGAGTAGCATTCCTGGCACTTTTCTTTCGTGCTGTGAACGCCATAATATAGTGACTTGTCTAAGACTGCAGACGCTTTTGAGAAAACGCCGTGGCTCTCCAAAAAAGTGCCCAAACGTCGAAACTGGCCTTTGATTTGCCCTGTTGGGGCGTGAAGCAAACCTGAAATAAAATTGCGGGAGACGCCCAAGTTACGAGTTTCGTGGACAGCCATTGCGTAGACACCAGTCTGAATATCCTCGAACGGCTCGGTGTCGAGATAGGCCGGGATAACACAGAATTTGGATACTCCAAAGTTTTCAAATTCAACGCACCAGAGAGATCTTTTAAGAACAAGCGATACTACCTTCAATGGAGTACATTGAATGTAAAGTGTGCCGTTTCTGACCGGGCCAAATTCGTCTGGTCCTGCAGGAATAACAGTCACATCATTGATGGTAGCAAGCCTCCCAATAGAAGGATAATGACTTATTGTCGGAAATTGGACATGCCCGTCAATAGAAGCCCATGACCAACTAGGAGCTCTGTACTCTTTAGGTCGATAGCTTTGCCGCTTCTTGTTGTTGAGATCTATTAAACTAACCTCGTTGGAAACCTGCCAAAGCAATTGGGCTTCCATGTCTTGTAGCCACAACCCGGCAAAATATTTGTCAGTCTTGTTCAGCTTCAGAGTGAATTTACTGACCCCAGAAATTGCCACAAGTTTATCGCTCTCCTTAGTTAGAGAGGCTTTGGAGTACGCTACCACGGCGTTGCTCCAAAAATCCGCAGGGGACGTTATATCCTTAATTGGGTTACTAAGTATTTGACCAGCAATCGTGGCTGCTGAGTCGAGCTGGGGAATTCCGTGAGGTCGCGTTTCACAAGCACAGAGTTGATTGCATTCCCAAAAGATTTGGGTATCTCCAAAGTGTAAAGTCCGCGGTGCAAGGATGCGTTCTTGAATGACCCAAGCTCGCAAAGCAAGAGGGGATTCTTCGATGCCTCTCTTCCATATCCGAGCATCTATACAGTCATAGACACTATGTCCAAGTTGCGTCGTCCGGACGTCAACTTTACAAGGCTTTATAGTCGTAGGAACTCTATCTCTGAACAATCCCTGCTCGCCATTCTTTGCAGAAGTGGCAGCTATATTTAACATCGATCCATTGTAAACGCTGGACATAGTGGCAGATTCTCTTTGCCATTCTTCGGGGCTGTCTTGAATAATGCACAAGGAGTCGATCCACAAATAGCGAAATGCAAAACGTCTGGTAGCGTAGATAGCTTCTTTGAAAGTCCTGGACAATGTTTGAAAGGGAATCTCTTCGAGCATCTGCTGAACATTGTCTCTCTTAAGTATAGGAAGGCAATAGAACGAAGTAGTTGTTCTTATCCCAGTGGAATCGCCTTGGGCTGAGATTGCATTATCTTGGCCTTGGAAAACGTGAGATAGCGTACTCCAGCAGTGACTCAACGTCACGTACTTCACGGGAACGGGAAAAGTATCGCTCATGCATAAACGGATGCTTTGGCCAGGTAGCCCCACGTCAATGAGTCGGGTGGGCATTGGATGGGTGATCTGATTCGAGCAGGTATGGTTCTGTAAGCAATTGTCAAACCACGTTTGTGCGAGTCTCCAAGTTCTCTCCGAGTTGGTGCTGTTTGAAATCTCATGTTTCAAGGAACTGTGAAACTTATCTGAAATTTACATTAGCACTATCCAAGCAGATTGGGTGGTCCAAACTACCTTCAGGAACCAGTACGAGCAGCGGCCAAACACCGTGTTCCCATGTGCCCGGGCTTGAGTTGAGGTTCACCATGATGGTGAATGAGCCAATAGTCTCACAAACGGCCGTGAATCGCAAGCCAGAGCTGCGACGGAACTCTTCACGCTCATCAGCGGCCAACTTGCTGAAGATAAGTGTGCAAAAATGGCACCCAGCTACAAGCAGCCTCCATTTCATGAATGCTGTGGCCAAGATATAAGATGCGGGGATTTGCAAATGCTATATCTTCGAGGCGATCAATCAGTTTCTGGCATGACTGGCACAATATTGAAAGCCTGGTCGTCTCTTCTAGTCCCGGCTTACGCCACTTTCCAGTGGCAGGTGCATAACTCTTCTGGGTTCCAGTCATAGAGTTCCAGTAAGACCAGGTTTGCTTGACATTACGTCGCAGCGACGCAATCGTCTCCATCTCTTGGTCGCTCTGTTGATGGTGACAAATTGCTAGTCAAATCCGGTAGTCTTGATTCTTTATGATGCCTGTTTTGACTCTGAGGTCTTGTCACCAGGTGAGTTGGCGATCTGGTTTGATACGAAGGTGAGGCTATGACCAGGTTGGGAGCCTCACAACCCGCCTTGCTATGCCCCAATGCCGACTTTGGAGGACCTTCGATGAAGCGCACTCAATAATCTTCTCCTACGGATGCTTAGGGATTTGACTGAGAATAAAATTCTGCGCATTCCAATGTGATCTAGTATTTGGTAGAATTTTTTTTTATTTGGCACTAGCCGCACTGTTGCTCGTAGTAGTGACGGGAGAAAAGGGCATATCATTGAGTTCCGAGGATTGAGAAACTAGCGCTAGATTTCTGGAAGCTGGCATTAGGTGCGCAGACGATGTAAGAGGGGCCACGGCGAGAGCCATTCACGGCCGCATGATCCGAGGGTGGCGCTACACCCCTGGACTGAGGAGAACTTGGTTGTGCAACGGGGCAATGATATCGCAAGAAAGTGTTGGAATACTTTAAAGGTATATCTCTTGATCTAATGAAAACATCGCTATATACGACTATAGGGTGAGGAAAACTGGGCCATTTCCCATGTCTCGACGAACATTAGCCTTGATTCGGCCTATCAAATTCTGGTTTCCGTTCAGAATACCAAAAGTGGACTTTGGAAGCACATTTCTCTTCTAGTGATGGGGCATTGCTTGCCTATCAAATTCAACTTCCGTTTAAAATATCAAAATCTGATCTTGGAAATACAATTCTCTATTTTTCAGTATGAAGCCTGCAAATTACGTATGACTAGCTAATTTGAAGCCACTTGAATAGATACGTTCAAAACACAATCTCATGATATGTATCTCGATACAGCGTTCAACTCAAAGGCGGCAGTGCTTTCAAATGTCCATACTACATTTATTGATTTAGCAGTTACAACTATGAAAATCAAATTCAAGAAGAGTAATAATGAAGTGTATACATGTACGGTAAATAGACACGAAGTAGAATAGTATATAATTTTCAGGGAAGAATTTCTAGGGAAGAAGTTTTGTAAAAGCTGAAATTGAAGAACAGTTTGGCAATAAGTGCGTTTCCAACAAGTCTTGAGAAGACAACTTAGATATAGTGATGTTATTGCATGGCTCAATGCGACGAGCAAGGAAACCAAAGCAAAGGATCTTGTCCTGCTCAAAACTTAATGTTGGGGACGGAATAAAATATTCGAGATTTTGTGCAACTTCCCGCACGTGATGCTTGCGGGGCGATCCGATACCCGGATTACGATTATGATAAGTGGATAGGTGGAATTGTGACTTGAAACAGTTGGTGAGGCGCAGCAGTTTTATTGATGCTGGACTCGTCTCTCGAGGCCCCGGGGCTTTCCAATCTCAAAATTCACAGAAACAGGTAGACAGAAGAAAGGAGCGGAAAGTGCAAATCCAAATTGATATCGTGTTGTTCAATCCTCAAAGAATTGGCATCGAAATACTCGACGAGCAACTTCGGTCCCTGCATTTTATATATATTATTGCAAATCCCAAACTATGACATGCGACAAATATTACCCACGTCTTTTGAGCGAATGCAGGACAAGAAAATAGCAGAATTTCTTCACCTGCGCCTCGAGCAACGCCCTCTGAAATACAAGCTCAAATCGACAAGGCTACCGGCGTGATGAAAGAAAACCTCGTTAAAATCTCCGAACTGGGAGAAAGACTCGTTGCTCTCTACAATAACGCGGAAAACCTGGGCGAAACTCTTTCGCCGTGGTGCTAATCGGACACGGAAACGAATGTATTTGGCAGAGCTGAAGATGAGAGCATGCGTGTTTGGAGGGATTGCTAGCTTACGTAGTAAATCAATCATCAGTGTATCTTTCTTCTTTTCAAAATCAGCCGCATGCAATTCAGACTTTTGCAATTCCTTCCTTCCTTTCTTTCTTTCAACGTATGCCGGGCTATCACACTCACACATGAGATGTGGTGCATCAATTGGGCAGCAGGGCCTCGACCAACCACGGTACCCTGTTTGTTGATGGCTTCGGTGAACTGATTCGGCAGCAACTTTCATGGCGAAACTCCCAGACGCGTTCGCAGCCTTGCCACTTCAATCCCAAAGCGCCACGATTTCAAAAACCTCAGGGCTCTCAGCGACTGAGACAAACTCCAGCTCTAATTAATGATCGATCGTTTCAAAAGCTGTCTCTAGGCAGTAGCAACAGCTTCAACTTACCGGGTGGGCCTCAAATCCATCGTTCAAAGACTTTGAAAGACACGCAGTTCGGCCTCAAATGACTGCTTCAATTCAATCCAGCCGCAACCTTCATCAGCTGTGAGTTTCAACTTTTCTTGGGTCCCTTATACTACGATACCCAACTCGACTATGTCTGTCGCATTCTTGCACTGGCCGCAGGATTCCACTTTGGTTGTACCTTTGCCGCCTTCTGTGAAATAAAGGTTGGAAACCTGATTACTTAGAACAAGTTGCTGAATTTTGTTCTTAATAGCAAGACTTTGACAACTCTCAAAACTCAATGCCACGACCGAAACTTTCGTTCAAAAACTACTCGATAGCATGGATAGCACCACTGCCGATAGAACAAATCGCTGCTATGTCCATGCTCGATAAACAACATGAGGGGAACTTCCCAGCAGATCCAGGAGACTTTTACCAGTACATTGGCGGTGAAATCAATGGCCACAACATCCTTATAGCAAGCTTTCCACCTGGCACGCAGTATGGAGGCGCTTCCGCGGCCGCGCTTGCTGCACAGGTCAGAAAGTGTCTCGGAGGCAGTTTCTGGTTTGGCTTTCTCGTTGGAATTGCAGCTGGCCTACCGAGCCCATCTCACGATATTCGGCTAGGGGATGTTCTTGTATCTTTGCCTGAATCCGACAAGCCAGGAGTGATCCAGTATGATATGGGGAAGCAGCACCCAACGGAGTTTGAAAATCGAAGCCAGCAGGACATGACAACAGCTATTGTCAGGTCTGCTATTGGTAACATGATAGCCCGTGCTAGGATGAAAGGAAACAGGTACGAGTTCATGGAAGATCTCCAAATCCGAGAAGACATAATGGACGACAATGGGAAAAGTCTGTTCAGATATCCTGGTCAGGAAAATGATCATCTATGGGGCACGGACGACAAATTGGTACAACGTGAGCCACGGCCAGATAAATTACGCACCAAGGTGTGGTATGGAAATATAGGATCTGGCAACACATTGATGAAGTCTTCTAAGGAAAGAGATGAGTTACAAGTCGAGTACAATCTCATTGGACTTGAAATGGAAGCTCACGGAGTCATGAACCACATGCCTGTCAGCCACATCCGTGGGACTTGTGATTATGCCGACAAGCACAAATCGAAGGATTGGCAAGGCTATGCAGCAGCTGTTGCTGCTGCCTATGCCAGGGAAATTCTCCGCTCTATCGACCCACCGCAGGATGATATAGGTGCGTTTGAACATTTTAATCTACGAATCCTTCATTGACTTCTTACCTTTAACAGGCTTTGCCTCTTCCGTACAGGGCACAAGGGAATTGTGAAAGTTCGGAGGAATGTCTCGAGATTCCAACTGCTATATGAAAATTTGAAGAATTCCTTTGTTTCCTTTGATTCTCAATCTCCATATTAATTCCATGCTTAAACTTTCTCGAGTGGGAAAGAAAGGCCTAGTGCTTTGGATATTGGAGTTGGTTAGGCATTAAGTGTTCGTTCGCAGTCTGTGTATAATATACTACAAAGCTGCTGTTAATAAACAACAACGGTTTTGCTATATGCTGCTTATACAGGCTACTTACTCGAACTTGTTTTTACCTGCTATAATACCTATATGTTCTTCTTGATCGAATTCCTTAGTATTGAAAGCATCTTATATTGAGAAATAAATTGTGTTCTCTAACACTGACAATGCTAACAGAGAAGCCGGAACCCTTTAATACTATGATTTACCGTCGAAATGAACATGTAGTCCCAAGGGGTTCTATTCTTGAAAATCTGCATAAGCTTCTCCCCTATGACGGCAAACCTCATAGCGCAGCTATATATGGTTTAGGTGGTTCTGGGTAAGTATATATGAAACCTCGAAAGCTGATTCGTCCTGCTAAATACTCCAATTTAGGAAGACACAGATAGCCCTCGAGTATGCATATCGACGCCAAGAGAAAACACAGTGTTCATTGTTCTGGGTACATGCTGGTTCGATAGCCAGGTTCACAAGTGACTACAACGAAATTGCAAAGAAAGCCTGTTTACCGTCAGAGCTGAAAGGCGTCGATATGCTCAAAGCTGTCTGCGATTGGTTGAAAAACCAAGTCAACTGGCTTATGATTCTTGACAACGCCGACAAACTCGACATATTTGACAATGTCTCTCACGAGCCAGGCGCGGATGATCAGTCAATAAGCCTCTCCCAGTACATTCCTCAAGCATCTGCTGGCTGCCTCTTATGGACATCTCGGGACGGAGGCATTGTGGGAAGGTTTGTTAGCGAGCACGACGCTATCAACGTTCAAAAAATGAGCGATAATGAATCATTAAAATTGCTACGGGGCGTGGATCGCCGGGATGACTCGAGTAACGCATCCCCAGATGAAAAAGCGCTTCTTGGACCCCAAGGCCTAGATAATCTCCCGCTTGCGATCGTTGGAGCTAGGTCTTTCATGCACCATACTAAGACTTCGATTGCTCAGTATCTTCAATATCTTAAGGAATCTGAAATTAAAGTGCTGAGCAAAGATTTTACAGATCCATATCGACTCGGGGTGCCTAATAGCGTTATGAAAACCTGGCAAATATCAATGACGCAAATCGTTAAGGACCTTCCTTCTGCCGAGAGAGTTATCAAGACGATCTCATTCTTTGACAACCAGGGAATTCCATTTGAGCTTATCCGAGAATCAGCTGCTCCAAAGGATATCGACAGTAAACAGGACTTTTCGGATTTTGATGTTCAGGTGATTATAGAACATCTCATAGATTACTCTTTCCTTGAAGTCCAACAAAAGATCCGAGAAGAGGATCTTCGAACCTACGAACAACATCGACTGCTACAGCTAGCGATGCGAAATTCACTTGAGCCAGCCCAGACACGAAAATTCTCTCTCGAAGCACAAGAAATCATGCAGGCAATGTTTCCCAGCCCAGAATTCAAAAATTGGGATCTTTGCAAGCGGTACTTGCCCCACGCCGTGAAAGTTGCTCACATAGAAGAACCAGAAATGGATGCACATTTCACCTTACTTTGGGAGAATCTGGGCAAATATTACTATGAACAAGGTCTTTTCCAACGAGCGGAGCAGTTCCATTCTCTGGTTGTGGACCGGCGGAAGAGCGCTTTTGGTGATGAACATTCAGACGCAATCACGGCCATGAGCAATCTTGCTTTGACCTGGCGATCTCAGGGCCATTACAGCAAGGCAGAGCCACTTCAAGAACAGGTAGTAGAGCTCTGGAAAGCTGTTCTCGGAGAGAGGCACCCAGATACGATCCGGGCCATGAATAATCTTGCATCGACCTGGCAATCCCAAGGCCATTATAGCAAGGCAGAGCCACTTCAAGAACATGTAGTAGAGCTCTGGAAAGCTGTACTCGGAGAGAGGCACCCAGACACGATCCGGGCCATGAATAATCTTGCATTGACTTGGCAATCCCAAGGCCATTACAGCAAGGCAGAGCCACTTCAAGAACAGGTAGTAGAGCTCTGGAAAGCTGTTCTCGGAGAGAGGCACCCAGATACGATCCGGGCCATGAATAATCTTGCATCGACCTGGCAATCCCAAGGCCATTATAGCAAGGCAGAGTCACTTCGAGAACATGTAGTAGAGCTCCGCAAAGCCATACTGCGTTAAGCGATCATGAATCAGAAGACGAGTAAGGAGGTTGTTTCAGCAGAGATGTTTTTACAGATATCGAATGAAAGAACTATGACTCCTGAAGTTTTAAGCATAACACGTTTTAATCCTCCCAACTACAAAAGTATTTTTCTCATCAAGTGAGCTTTCAAGGCAAATCTTCACCGCATCTCGATGTGTATACCCCATTAGTCCACTCAAAGTGGGGACAGAGTTTTACTTACTAGCAGGCGAGTTTTGATCACGGTGAAGGCAGTCAATAATAACAGCGGGGGGTTAGGTGGGATAGTGGGGTTGATGTAGATGTTAATAGGATCGTGGTTGGGTGCCTGATTCACAGATTTGCGTACTTGTGAAGTAAAAGAAACTCTGAAATCTGAACAATTGTCTGCCTGCTTTGCGATCGTCTGTATAAAATGTAAATAATATATTTTGAAAATATAGCACCCGTGATAGGCTTGAAGTACGTAATAGTTCAGGCGTTTCTCCCTTTCTAGTTTTAGGAGTCTTGTTTCCCGTATTTAGATTATACGAAGTAGAACTGGGCACCCCGCCTGCTTTTTATCTACAAAGTGGCTCCGGCAGACCACATCTTTTTGTTCAAATATATAATCTAACAGCATTAATGCTAATACATACGACCACAGACTGAGGAAATCTGGGCATCCCGTCCGCTCTGCCATACATAAGCCTCAGATCGGCAGATTAGTAGTTGAGTGGGTGACCATCAGCGAATACCTGCTGTTGTATGTTTTTTTTTTTTTTTTTTTTTAATTTTATTATCTTTTGCTAATTTTTCGATGATTTTCTCAGTCAATGCCCAAGGGAAAGGAGCAGCTTGAAGTTTTCTGTTTTAATTTTTTGAATGAATGAACTTCCCTATCGTTGCTTTGTCACTTGGGAAGACTGGAGGGCGCAGAGGAGTGGGGGAAGATATGGGCGAGGAGGAATATAATGC
>NXFV01000115.1:0-15628 GCA_002803225.1 Gamarada debralockiae | reverse complement strand
CCCCCCCCCCCCCCCCCCCCCCCCCTTCCCCCCCAAAAAAACAAGAGAGATAGCACAACAAATACGACGAGATATATCGTCATTCCTGGACGAACTCCACGTCGCCCACGACATTGGGACAGCGACAGCGACGGCGAGTCTCTTGGGCGGAAGGGCCAGTGAATGCGGCGGTGACTCGGGTCTTGGCTTCAATATCCGCTTTCCTAAAAGAGTAAATTTTCGAGCTCGCTACCGCTGGCTTTACTAATGGAGGAGCACGGCGGATAAAGTCACCTTTTTGGGCCTAGCCTAGCCTACGCGCAACCACAGGCAAGAAAAAGCTCCTAAAATTGGCCTCTATCGGGAAATTGTCCTACTTTGAGGCCTGGCAAGGAAGCTCCAAGTTATTATCGCAATGTTCGTGTGGCTGCTCGTCCAGGAGTAGACTTTGATGACTGGAAGGGCGTGCCGTGTCCTGAACCTCATCTCCGTTCAGGATTGGAGCCGCTGGAACACGAGAGAGTGTAATGGTAGGAAACTCATATAGGTGCTGAGGAGGCTCTATCTGATTCTTCTATCCTGCTTCGATAGAGCGATTGTTTCCCTCCTTTGGTTGGAAATTTCAGATGCGTTGAGTATGCCCTCGAAGAGGCTCGCAAAGATTTGCCCGCTCTACGCCAGGCCCGCGCGTTCTTTTACCGGAAAGGAGATGCATTGTTCTGTTTTGACTAGCTATCAAAGAGGTGTGCGCCTGCCACGGCAGTATCAGTCTTCTCTGCAATAGTGCATTATTTGTTCGCTGGGACTGATGAAGACTTCTCGAAGCCTTGGGTGACCGCCCTGATCGCGAGCCGGGCTCTTTCAGAGGCAGCAAAGTGGTAAGTCTCCCAACATTTGCTATTTCCCTTGTCCGAATTCCCCGCTCTTTTGCACCATGCTCTTGAACCCCTGATTCGTAACGATCCTAAATCGTAGAAGGAGAGTCTTCCTGAAGCTTGACAGTCTAGAGCCCCCTGGACCCTTCAAGTCCCGGGATATCGGGAGCTACGTCCTGCGCCGAGTTGCTGAACGTCCATGATCTTCCAAAATACACTTTTATGTGGCATCAGGAAGCAATGCAGGCATTGCCAGCGTCCATGCAACCAATTTACTGCGCTACCCCGCGACTGTGGTGATTCCCACCTGTGCAAAGCCTGCGATGGGTCAAAAATTTGTGGGCAATGGGAGCGACAGCAGTCATCCAACATGGCGCCAGCATTGCAGAAGCCCAGGAATATATCCAAAGGATCCTGTGGCCACATGACCCTAGTGGTGTTTTCGTGCCGCCGTTTGACTACTCAGACATCTGAGAAGGCAGTGCGACAAGTATGAGGGAAATCACAGAGCAACTTAGTGGAAAGCCCGACGTTGTTGTCTGCAGCGTCGGAGGTGAAGGCTTGTTGAATGGAATTATGCAAGTGATTGATGAAGATAACTGGAGCGACGAAGTAGAAGTCCTGGCGATGAAGACGAAGGGTGCTGACTCATTGAATCAATCTCTCCAGGCCGGGCAGCTCATAATGCTCCCACATATTACATCTCAGGCCACGAGCCTGGGAGTCGTTAAGGTCAGACTTTCGACTACGCCAAGCGCCCGAACATTACGAGCGTCGTTCTCACAGATGCGGAAGCCGCACGAAGGTGTGTTGGCTGTTGGCGGAACACGAAAGGATGCAGTGTCAACGTGCCAGTCTATTCATGGGGCTTTCTGGAGAGGGTCCTAGGGTCGAAAAAGGCCCTCGATAGGTCGCGCAAAGTGGTCATAGTTGTTTGCAGCGGAAATGACATCTCTATGGATATGTTCATGGCCTGCCGCAAGGCGATGTTGGGCAAGGAGAACATGCCGGAAAACATAATAAGTGCTGCAGCGAGACCGAGATCGACCAAGGTAGCAGCTTGAACTGACCGCTGACAAAATGGCGCGGCATTTAGAATACTGAGCGTCTTTGTCACAGGCTCCTTTGAGTTATGTTTGCGATCGGATATATCATTTACTAGCTAATTGCAAACATTGCTCTTAGTCATGCTTACAGATAAAGAATGTTCTGAAGATAGCGCAGAGCCATCTGAATATATGAGCATTAGTCTATCACTCAACCCCTATCACTTTGACAGTGTAATGCTTCTTGACTCTTCCACGCATTCTTACATTGGGTATGAAATGAAACAACTCACTACTGTGCTTCTTTTCAAAGCAACGATCTCAGGAACCTCTCCATCATCCTTGACGAACTCGAAGAAATGCCTAACAGTAGCACGCTCCTTCCATTTCCCTTCTCTAGCCTACCTTGCTTCGTTATCTAGTTTCACAGCAATTTGAACGGCCCTCTCTATAATGTTGACCGATGTGTAAAATCCTGTGCCTTAAATCCAACCGTTATCATTGCAAGTGCTCCAAGCCGTAGCCATCGGGCATCATCGCCGATCTGTCTACGGAACACTGTCAACACTGCAGGGCTCTAGAACAAGCTCTACTCGGGCGCTGTCGACACCCCTTTGAATTGAGATCGATAGGCACCAGATGATTATCAGCTCCTCTAGAGACAGTCTCGGGAAATTCAAGCTGGTGAAGTCAGACGGTATGAACAACTCCAGCATGGGTTCTACCATGATCACCTTCACGTACCTACATATCACTGTCTTTTATATCCACATAGGGACCGCTAGTATAGATAGCTGTCGGTGAGATGCACCGACGAAGTATCAGGCGGTTTCCATGGGAGTGGCAACCCGCACCAACTGGGGATTCACGTTCCCCATCGCCTTCTTTACTCTCTTCACCACAAGCGCAATTGCTTTCGGGTACGGATATGTTTTCGCAGGTTGTTGTCTGGCGGCCGTCTTTGTCGATTATTTCTTCCTCGTGGAGAGCAACGACCGCTCTCGAAGTAATCGATAATACGTACTTACTACGGGTGAGGCCGGGGGTAAGTCGGATTTGGACTCATCCACACGATGTATCCTCTGATGGGAGCCAGACTGATCATCAGCTACTAGAAAAGGATTCTCGGTGGCAAAGTCAGGACAAAAGAAGTTCGATAGCTAGCTACCAAGCCGACTTTTCTCTTGGATAAAGTCGATACGACTCTGGCGTTTCACAAAATCGTCATTGGTGCAGTGTCTAACAATATGAATAAGGCTTTGTGTCATGCTTGGTGTTCTTTTTCGGGCTAACTAGCCTCGTGCTTCTTCACCAAAAACCAAAGTCCACAAGCCTATTAACGCCATGTCTCATGTAATTCCTCCCTCCTCTGCATCGGCAGCTGGCGTCGACAACGCGATCATCCGCGCAGACGGCTCATGTCCGGGTCGTACAGCGGCTCGGGGGTGACGGTAGCGGGAATCCGTCGCCCGAAATACTCGATCTCAACAGAATCACCCTCGGCGACCGAGATAGGCAAGTACGCATAGGCGACGGGTTTGCGGATTGTGTAGCCAAACGCAGCACTGGTGACATAGCCAATCGATTTGCCGTTGTGGAACACCGGCTCCTTGCCAAGCACCACCGAGCGGCCGTCATCGACGGTGAGGCAGCGTAGGCGTTGGATAGCCGTCCTCTCGGAACGTCCTTCGAGCGCAGCCCCGCCAACATAGCCTTCCTTGCCAACCTTGACGGCAAAACTGACGCCGGCCTCGTATGGGTCGTGCTCCGTCGTCATATCAGTGCCCCAGGAACGGTAGCCCTTCTCCAGCCGCAAGGCGTTAAAGGCGCTGCGGCCTGCCGCAGCCACTCCGTGGGGTTGTCCAGCCTTCCACAGAACATCCCACAACGCCTGGCCTCTGTCGGCGCTAGTATAGATCTCCCAACCCAGCTCACCAACATAGGATAGCCGCATTGCTGTAACCGGGATGCCAGCGATGTTCACTTTCTTGCACCGGAAGTAGCGCAGACCCTTGTTGGTGAAGTCGTCAGTGCTAACAGAAGTGATCACGTCTCGGGCCCGCGGGCCCCAGAGCCCAATGCAGCACGTGCCGCCGGTGATATCACACACCTGTACCCATCTGTTGGGCAGTTGCAGACTTTGCAGGCGGGCTGCTCGGGTGACGTATGCTGTATCGACGGGGCCATTAACGCCCACCTGGAACAGCTCGTCCTCGATCCTGGCTACAGTTAGGTCGCTTCGGACGCCTCCATATTCGTTTAGGAACAGCGTATAGGTAACGGCACCGGGCTTCTTGGAGACGTCGCTTGTGCAGAGTCGCTGCAGCAGGTCGACCGCCCCGGGACCAGACACCTCTAACCGGCGTAGCGGAGTCATGTCGTACATCGCGACGGCAGTACGCGTCTTCCAGGCTTCTGCTGCGGCGATCGGTGAGTAATACCTGGCGGACCAGGCATCACGCTCAACGGGCTGCCATTCCAGTGGTAGATCCTTAACCAGCTTCTCGTTCGCCTCGTACCAATATGGGCGCTCCCAGGCCCCAGCCTCGAGGAAGAAGGCGCCGAGCTCACGCTGACGGGCGTGGAACGGGCTGACGCGCAGATCGCGAGGGGACTCCCTCGGTTGTAGCGGGTGCAGGATATCGTAGATCTGGACGAACTGCTGCTGCGAGGTCTCTTTGACGTACTCGAGAGTCAGCTGTACTTCTTCGAAGCGCGACAGCTCACAGTCAGCGAGGTCGATCTCAGACCGTCCGGTGGTCAGGACCTCGGCTACGGCGCGGGCCACACCGGCTGAGTGCGTTACCCATACCGCCTCCGCGACGTAGAATCCGTCCAGATGGGGAGCCTGCCCGACGAGGGGCCCGCCGTCCGGGGTAAACGAGAAGATCCCATTGAACCCGTCGGCAATTTCAGTGCTTTCCAGGGCAGGAAGGAGTTTTCGGGACTCCTTCCACGCCGTGTCGAAGTCCTCACGGGTGAACTCGAGGCGGGAGGGCATGTTCTTTTCGTCGACG
Organism: Gamarada debralockiae; assembly: GCA_002803225.1. Taxonomy (NCBI): domain Eukaryota; kingdom Fungi; phylum Ascomycota; class Leotiomycetes; order Helotiales; family Hyphodiscaceae; genus Gamarada; species Gamarada debralockiae. The sequence continues at coordinate 10,711 of NXFV01000115.1, read as the reverse complement.
TGCTCGGGGGCCAAGCCGAGAGACGCGGTAACGACCGGCATTGGTTTGTGGCCGTAGTAGCCGATACCGTACTGGTCGCCATGTTCACGGTAGTAGAGGTCATGGTCTTGGTGACGCAGAATTGGCAAGCTCGCTCCATTTGGCCGTGGGTTACGGCAGGCCAGGGCTGGCACGGCAGTCGTCTTAGCATATTGGTGAGCTAGCGGAAGCAAGGGGATTTGTAGGTTGACCATGGCTCCCACCTCGACGCCCCAGAAGCCAGCGCAGGAGACTACGATGTCGGCAGGAACGGTGCCGTCAGGTGTCGTCACGCCGGTAACTTGGCCTTCAGCCTGCTTGATGCCAGTGACAGGGGTTGATCCGAGATAGCGGACGCCAGCCTCGCGGGTCCGTGCGATGAGCAGCTGTACAGCGTGGGTCGCCAGGGCCAAGCCGTCACTGGGAATATGCAGGCCGCCAAGAACCACATCTTTGTTTAGGTTGGGATAAATCTCGAGGCACTCCTCGGCGCTAATCAAGCGGGCGTCAATGCCCCACGACGCGGCGTAACCGTGCTTGCGCTTCAGCTCCTCGAGCCGCGCAGGAGTAGTCGCCACCTCCAGGCCGCCTACCTGGTTGAAGCAGTTCTGGCCGTCCCACTCCAACGATAGCATCTTCTCCACGGTGTACTTGGCGAACAGGGTCATGGTCTTGGATGGATTCGTCTGAAATACCAGACCCGGAGCGTGCGATGTAGACCCTCCCGGCATGTCAAGAGGGCCTTGGTCGATAACAGTGATGTCGGTCCATCCTCGCGAGACCAGCTCGTCGGCGAGATTGGTGCCAACGATGCCAGCTCCGATGATAACGACGCGGGGTAGAGATGGCGGTCCGATCGACCCCATTGTCAATAGCCGTCTTCAGGCTGGTCGAAGTGGTCAGCGTAGACGAACAAACGACCGGGCAGATGAATCTGCGTTGATTGTCGGAAGGTGAAGAGGCCCACCTACTTTCTAAATGCCACAGCTGGAGGTGTAAGCTCAAGATCTATTAGAGCAGCCCCAAGACCTTCGGTGGAGCAAGGAGTATACAGCGAAGATGGATGCTAATAAATAGGGAATGTTAATATACCGGCAATTCAATCCCGGATTTAACTGCTCCCCTACCTGCAGGCAGTTATGGTTGATGAATGGAAGGGCTAGCGAAAAGGGGTTACGGTGGTGTATATCGGATCTCTACGGTGGCATTATGAAGAACATGGAAGCAGTCTCGATCATTACGTCTCGTATGGGAAGCAGCTAGGTTACCGAATCAGGACAGCCAAAGATATGGATGAGCGCACCAAGAATGGTCATAGGTTCCATCCCTTCGGCACCACAGTGCCTCGGCAAGTAGAAAGCGCTAGGCCCAAATATGGTAATAATCCGGTTTGGCAACGGTTCGCGCATCGATCAAAAATCATTTTGCAATAGGGCGCCAGCCGTTGGATCGACTCCGCAAAGCCTTGAATATTGAGTCAGAGTTCCGGGAGCGCCAAGATGGAATGTCGATTTGTGTGGTAATTCTATCATTCGTAGACGACGGTTACGGCCGCCGTCAATGTACTGTACAATACCATTCTATAGCTTGCTAGAAATGCTTGACTGTACCTTCAACCCTGATATGTCTACCCTTGATTCACGTCCAGATACCAAGTGGCACGTTACCAAACCCGTGTCCAAGCATAGAGCAGCTACCTTTGCACCCGACGTAGCTCGAAATCCCAGACGTAAAACCCTCGGCGATACTGACATCTGGGTGTGGTAGGAGTTCGCAACTGATGCTCAGCCTTGGCACTTCTCAACTTACCGAATCCAAACTTCCCTAGCGCATCGTGCTCGCTCTCACGTCCTTATCTACGCCCATTTTTGTAGCTGTATGAGGTATTGGTTTAAAATAGCTTTGTGATCTCCTTCCCTGCAAAGGTCTCTTCTTCCGCGCCTGCTACTTCCCCATTGTGCAGGCAATCCTGGACGTCCAGGGTACGTAGCGCCACCCGAGAGCTTATTACGAACAACCGGTGAACTTTACCCATTGATGGTTAAAGTCAAAACGACCGACTCATCAAGCAGCAGATCTTACAGCTTCAATTGCGCGTTTCCGTTCACTAGTCAGAGATTGTGAGATGAGGGCTTACTGTTGATTCTGTTGCTTCGGGCCAACCCCGCAACGAGGTCGATCATGTATGCTCTCTTGGCTTGAGGGTAAGTTGGTCGATGATTTGGAATACCATTTTGGGATAGCGGTCCGCCGATACATTGTCAACGATGTTTCTGATCATAATAGGCTAGGAACCAGTAAGTATCTTCGAACATGCAGGTTATCGCAGGTAGATTACGCTACGTGAGCTTCTTTTTGTGCACCATGAAATCAGGAGGCCATTTCTGCTTGCGATACTTGCTGAATCAGTTCAGGTCTTGGCACTATCGAAGCGCCCATCATCCCTCCGTGATAGGGTCTAGACCGGCGGCAATGCCAGGTTGAGACTTCATTTGCGTAAGATATCCTCGTCGATGTACGGAGAGCCCTCCCCCATGGGGTAGTACAGACCATGATCAAGGTACGACGGCCTCGTTGAAGTATGAAGCACGGAGTGCCCTCCCGCATGTGGTATTACAGACCATGATAAGGTGAAAAGATAAAAACGAGCTATGAGAAACCTGACACTGACCAGAAGCTTCAGGTTCGAAGCCTGTCTGCAATTTACGGCACGCAGCATTACAGTACTCGGCTTATTCTCTCTGACAATGTCATCATTCCTGGGATATCTTGGCCTCGGTGGCTCTACGCCTGCCAGAAACGACAATTCAGCTGTCCGGGCTTTGCCAGCCTCATGGTACACCTCACAGGAGATGTACGAGCTCGAGAGGCGGGCAATCTTTTCTAGGAAATGGATGCCTATTACCCACAAACTCAGGCTCAAGCAGCCTGGCGACTATCTACGCTATGACATAGCCGGCTTCCAGTTTGTGCTGTGTAAGGACCGCGAGGGCAACATCAATGGATTCCACAATGTCTGCCGACATCGAGGTTTTCCGGTGGTCACCGAGGAGAAGGGCCAAGCCAAGATCTTTGCTTGCCTTTATCACGGCTGGTCCTATGGTCTCAACGGCAAGCTTGCTAAAGCTCCTAGCTATCAAGATCTGCCCGATTTCGACAAAAGCAAGAATGGTCTGCTCCCGATACATATCCACATTGACAACAACAGTTTTATCTGGGTCAACTTGGATGGCAAAGCCAAGCCAGAGATTGCCTGGTCGGATGATTTTGAGGGCATTGACAAGCTTCCAAGGTACCAAGGGGTCAATTGGAATGACTATGAATTCGACCATACCTGGAAAATGGACGGAGGATTCAACTGGAAGATCCTAGCTGACAACTACAACGAATGCTATCACTGCAAGACGGCCCATCCTGACATTCCATCAATTGCCGATCTCAGCTCCTACTCTGTTAAAACCGAGGCGGGCTCCATTCAACATAACGCTGCAACCACTGCTGAACAGGCGGCAGCTGGTCTGACAGTTGCTCCTACCTACTTCTTCCCCAATTCCTCTATCACTGTCTCGTAAGCATATTAATTCGTCATATTCCTGGCCTCGCTAACACAAGACAGGCCACATTTCTTTTACACGCAGAGATTTGTCCCCAGTGGGCCTACGAGCTGCTCGATGCAGTATGAAGTTTACCGAAACAAGAACTCTTCTGAAGAGGACTTCCAAAGGATTGACCAAATCTACAAGCGTGTCATGGCGGAGGATAAATATCTCTGTGACCTTACACAGAAGAATCTCAATTCCGGAGTCTTTGTCAATGGGGAATTGCACCCAAAGATGGAGAAGGGCCCTCTCTATTTCCAGCAGGCTGTCCGAGAAATCGTGCAGGCACATCACAAGCTCGAACAAGCGGCGAAGCAGGAGATATGGCCTGCTCGACAGCAACTACCGAGCACTGCTCTGGTGAGCGGGAAAGATATCGAGTTCTGCTCAGGGCTGGCTTGTCAAACTGATCAGGAGGGTCTGGCATGGTGATAGCGATGCATAGTGTAAATTGCTTATTGATCTTGGCATACATGGAGGGAATTGACATTCTGTGATTTGATTGCCTTGTTGTAGCCGTAACTATCTTTAGCGTCTAGTCATCTTAGTTCTTCGAACTTGTTGGTTTTTCTCAGCGATATTCTATTACTTCTACAGTAGGAAGTCCTCTATATATACACTTAAAGTCCTATAGTTGCCACCTAGCGTGACTCATACCGAAGGTTCTACTGTGTAGTTATACTTATTTGCCACCTCATTTGTCATCCTTCTACTAGAGGCTTCTAGGCCATCTACTAGAAACTGCGAGATCCTTCAATATTCAACAGTACTGGCATGGATAGAATACGCATCATGAAATACAATGTCGCAGCCCAATGGCTAGACATCAGCCACTGATGCTCCTCTATGATACCCTCAGCCTTCAGCACTCGGCGCAAAAACTCTTCGAACTCCCCTGGCGATTTTGCCAACATCCCATTCTCCGACATGTTGGCGTTGAAGACGCTGATGCGCTGTTCGGCCGTCATATCTGCTGCTTAAAAGTGACATCGTCTTCAATCGGTTTGCTCAACGAGGCTAAGTTGGCTAAGCACATGAGCCCGCCGCCAGTAAGCGAGACATCCCCAATATGTGCTCAGGCCGTCAAGAAGAGTGAGTGACCGGCTCAGAGAAAAAGCTTGTCGTGGTGAACCGCTGTGCTTTCCCCGCCGGGAACTTTGTGGCGTAGCATAGAGCGCTGGAGCAGGATCTCCGTTTTCCATCCATGAACTCACGGACAAAGGAGCGAAACGGAGGGCTTTGGAGGAAAGACAGGTATTGGGTCAGAATGTGCTTTGAAGGATCTGTTCGCGTTCGTCTTCGGGAAGGCTGTTGACAGGTCTAGAAGGTACGGTGATATCTAGGATTCGGAATAGACTGTCAGAATAGATTGTCGAGGCTGGCCGTGGGGCTGACCATCGGGATTGACCGAATAGCTAGAGTCAAGCTGTAGATATAAGGGAAGTGTTGAACCTCATGGAAAAGGTTAGAGATTTTGAAATGAAGCATTTTTGAGCCTATTTGGGACTAGCATCATATCACCACTGTATTAGGGTACTGATACCAATAGTTCAGGTTCCCTTTGTCCGCATATTTCAATAGGTGAGCTTAGCCAGCATTTGATTAGTCGTTGCGAGCTATATAGAGATATTATCCGTACAGAAAGATTGCTAGGGAAGGTAACTTGTAAGGTCGAAGGGTGCTCTACTATAGCTACCGTGCGATTTGTGAACATAAGCCTCTTACCTATGTTACAACTGTGTGTTTCAAGGTACCTTAGCTTAGAAGTCCTTATTGGCTTGTGCAGGTACTTAGTCCTATTGTTGCTTAGATAGCTAAGGTCTGGAGCGGAACCTGTCTCGAACATTTACAGTGATTAGCAGCCTGTTGTAAAGACTGTAGTATAAAGTAGAGAGGAATAAAGCGGTGATGGATGAGACTTCCTTATTATATAAATTCCGGATATTTTATTTTGTGAATTAAACAAGTTCTATTTTGCACAGAGACATCTTTTAGAAATCTGTTTGTGTATACCGAATTGTGTAAGTACCAGCAGGGGAAGGAGGAAAAGAGGTAACGACTATTTTGCTTGACCTACGTAGAGCAGATGTCCAGGTTATAGGAGATGCGGTAAAGGCAGCGGCAGGGCAAAAGAAGAATGCGAAGGAGGTGATAAAACTTCTGCTTGATAATCGGTCAGATAAAATGGGCGACTGGTACCTCAAGGATAGTCAAATTATTAACAAACCCTTCCAAACTTCTGATTAATCCTAGCAGTTGAGGTGCTACTGCTTCAAACTCGACGACGAACAAATGTGCAAGTTTGGAGCGCCAAGAGATGATGTTGATGCTTGCTAACCTCACGATAGCTTCAACATGGGGACCCGGAGCAACGGATCTTTTAGTGAAGTATGCTGATACTGTTGGTATTTTTCACGTCGCTGATATTTCATATAGTCAATTTCATCATTGGGGCAACCTTCATCTGATTCGTACTTTCGAGTTGAGAATGCGGTATAATCAAACATAATCGTAGTTAAAGTGTTAGGGGCAATATACACTGAAGCGAGGCAAAATTTCTAGTAGCTGGGAACAAGGTAACCAGCTTCGCAAGCGACTGTACTACTGTGTACTGCAGACACCTAAGCTAATGCAAACAAAGCACGTGACTTAAATAAATAGGACTAATTATCTGGAGAGGGGCCCTACACTTATACTCCTAAGCTGATAAGGCCTCTCGAACGCGATTTCTAAATCTGAAGTCTAGGATAAATCATCGTTTTTTATTCAAGTAGGCAGTCCTCTGTACATTATGTCCGTAAGTCCATGAGCGAGTCTGGAGTTGCACCAGGTCCGGATTGTTCAAGACGGTGGCGACTGCCCATAGACTCAGCGGCCTCACCGGCCGGGTGGCCATTCACCCAAACCCAGTCCACCAGACGAGTCTAATTGATTTATATCAGCGTTGAATGGAGCCTGCCCCGGCATGTGAGGGCATGGTCCCGCCTGACCAGCCGGCTCATTCATCGAACTCCAGTTCATCGCTGACCAGTCTAAGTGATTCACATCAACGTCTAGCGGAGCCCGTCCGGGCATGTGAGGGTATACTCCCGGACCCATTTCTGCGTAGCCGGCTTGCATCTCAAAGCTAAACATGTGACTACCAAAGTCCATCGGCATCGACATTAGAAAGTCATCAATGCCCATACCCATAACATCGTGTGGCTGTTCTGTATTATCATTTTGTACACTTTGCGCTGCTTGCGCCACTATGTATCTGATAGTTGATACAAATCTTGGTGGCGTTAACGATTCTCCTAATTGTCTGAACGCTAGCTCGCGAGCTTCCCAAGCCTGGAGGACAATTTTGGCGAAAATTTTAAAGAACGGATTATTATCATCTCTGAACCGAGCCTCATAATTATCGCTCATAACTGCCCAAGCCTGTTCAGCTTGGCCGCTAATAGGTCGCCTTCTGAGGTCTTGGACGATTTGAATGTATGCGAGAAATGGGAAGTGGAGGTGAAGTAGCCAATGAAATCCTTTGGTGAGGGGTGAGGTTATGAGCTTCGTATCGCACTCAAGCATGTTAAGTGCATGGGAAATGCCAGTGTCGCGCTGCGCTTCCGTTTGATGTACGGACGGGCTAGAATATTTCGAATGGTGTTCCATGAGGCGATATTTAGCAAGAAAAGCTCGCGCCGTCCAGATCGTCATGAAGTGGAGTGGGTTCTCTGGGTCACAGGACTTGAGATGTTTGTCCTCAATCATCTTCTCTAGGGTGACTAGCTCACTGCCCCCTTGAATGGGGCCGTTCTGAACATCCTTGGCAATGGGCTTCAAAGCCGGAGCGGTAAAGTCAAGGTAGAACATGGTGTTGCGGACAAACTCCCCTAGCTCGCCGCGCACAACGGCAAAAAGTGCCTCACTGGATTTTCCCAGAACTTCTGGTGGCTCTTTCATCTCTGGTCGGAGGTCAGAATCATTCACATTGAGAGGAATCCTGCAGTCCCAGGTGGGAGCTAGCTTTGTGGTCTTGTAGTCGGCCATCTCGCCAATGCGAGTGTCAAAGAGTACGAGCGACCACCAAAGCCTCCGGCGCATTTCGGCCTCGAGAACAGTGCATTTGGCTAAGTCTGACTCGCTGTGAATACCCATGCGTTCTGCAATGCGAATGGCAACGCCAAGCATGGAGGACAGAGATCGAGGAACTGTGTCGCTTCTAACCGAGACCTAAAATCGTTGGCAAGCATGAAAATAGTCACCCGACGGACTTACTAGGTATAAATATAATGCGGTCAAGCAGTCGCGATCGCCACATCGTAAAACCCCACAGTTCAACAAAGCTTGCCGGCAGCCGAATTGACACCTCGACAACAGATCCTCCTTTGACGAACCAAACATAGCCTGAACATCGTCTGCGACGATACTTAGAATAGCTGTACAGTAGATGCTAAACATGAGCGCTTCCAGGGTGGGGCTGATATTTGTCACGTTGCTGACAGCGTCTACGATACGTCCTTGCAGGCTTGGAGTGTGTGTGACCTTGAGCAACGGGTTTACATTTTCCAGGTAAATCTGCCAAAGCCGGAAGATCTGGGCTGGTTCGGGGTGTAGAGGGGAGAGCTCGACGGCTGTTTTTCGTAATCCAAACAGAAGGTGGTCATCGTTTTCAAATAATTCATCCCATGTTTTCGTGAGCACAACCTCACTCACATCATCATGCGAGGAATCGCTGTCATTCTCAGGGTCTCGGAGCTATTTCAATTGTCAGCACAGCTTGAATCACACAGGACGTAGTCGTACCCCTTGGTTCAAAGCGAGCCAGATGTTCCTGAGAGAATTAGTCAGCTTGGATTAACTCCTTGGAGAGCGCGTACTTGGTCTCATATACTCTGTCAGACTTGATGGTTGTCGAGGGAGATAGCCAATCTGCCTCCGCAGCTTCTGGGTGCTCGTCGTCCGAATCATACCCGCCCTCCGCATTGAGAGGCCCCTTCTCTCCCGTCGGATCCTTGGAGAGCGGTTCGAACTTGATATTATTCTGGCGGAGCAGGTTCTCGTACTTGCGGAGACGTTCCAGCAGCTCTCGTTCGGGAAACTTGCGTCTCCGTCGGCGCGTGGCCAGCGTCGCTGGTACACATTGCGTGCGGGACTTGAGGCAATTTGCGCAGGGAAACTTACGATCACATTTCACCTTGCGCTGCTGACAGAGCACACACGCAAGCACCCGTTGTGGCCTCGAAGTTTGGGGTGGTGGGGGAAGCGCGGCAGGTGACATGTCTTGGGTACTGATACTGCGCTCTGGCGTTACGAGCACCGTCGACATGGATGCAGGACCAGCGGCGACCCGCCGGAGTCAAGACGATACCCTTTGGCGCAAGATATCCTCAATCTGGGAAGTTCAACAATCAAGAGACGGTCACGGAGACCTGGGCGTCGAGGGTCGCTGGACAGGTGTGAACGGTCAGCCTGCCCAACGAAGCGAGGTATTATATATAAGCCTGAGGCATGAGATGCCCGAGTTTAGGCAAGAACAAAAGCCGAATTGTGGGATTGTGGGAAGGCTGACCCCCATGCACGTTTGAATGAGACAAAGAACCTCCCTATTTGCAGCATTAGAAAAGGTCCCTACTTTGTAGGGTAGCTGACGTACGGTAGATGCTGTTCACGGTCACGTGAATAGCCTTCCGAAATGGCCTCTACCGAAATAGCGTAAAGCCCAACCGAAGCCACGGCTAATTTTCATTTCTTTCATTTAATCGTTCGGCTAGCACCCACTCACCCAATCGCACCGCTATTGAACGATTATGTCAGCCTGCGCATATGTTCGTTTTTCCATGGCTACCATCTCCGAACTGGAAAAGATCAGAAAGAACCCGATCAAGAACGGACTGGATGCCTTTCGCCGCCTTTGAAGCGATTTGCGCCGATCTGGTCCACACCGTTCATAAATGGCTAACTTGGCAAATTAGACCCCGTTTTTCACAATAGCGGGCCCGATACGACGCAGTACAGTTGGCATCAAATCGATTTGAATGCCTTCTTAGAGTCCATTTTCTTTTGCAAGATGCCAGGATTGTGTCAAGTGAAGTTATATTCAACCCCCCCCCCCCTTCCCTTTGGATTCTAACTCCAACTACTTCGTATTATCAGGCCCTGCTTTTGTAGTCTTTACAGGGTTTCTTGTAGGTCTTTTTAAGAACCTTTGAGCAACAACTCAACAACTCACACAACAACTATCTTCGATCTCTTTGCAATCACTGCCTTTACCGCCTTAGAAACCACCTTCACCTTCACAACCGGGGCTACTACCACAATCTTATCTCCCTGTGATATATCTATTATCTATAGCCTTTCTCTTCCTCCTTGGTATACGTGCCTCCTTTTATACTTATGGACTTTTTTATTATTATTATTTTTTTTAAATGATTTTTGTATCCTTTAGTACTGGACTTGAGACTGACGTTTGATAGGCCGTTTAGAGCACGCGGGATACAAAGAATTGAGCAAGAATCTAGTATAGAAGGTAGAAATAAAATTAGAGAGGTCAGATGAGGTTAGCGTTTGATAAAGGTGGGAGTTTCGATTAGGGTTTAGAACCCTAGTAAATAAACGCATTGAACGCCGTTCAGCTGGCGAATATATCTAACCAATTACCGTACTACTTCGTATGAGTAGGCAAATCGGCCAAAACAGGTATGCCATTGGCCAATTTTATCTTGATAAACGGTGTGAGTTTTGGTGGAATCTTCTTCTGGTAATCAATGTGGAATCCTTTTTCTAGAACTCCCTCCAGAGCTGCGGCTGAAACCCCGGAAATGGGACTACCACTGCATCACCTCATAACGAAGATACCGATTGAGAATCCTCGACGCGGAGGGCGCCCCTAGAAATGAAGGGGCACTCATTGATCGGATACCGTATTGAGGGGATGTCCTGGACGATCACGATGATAGGATTGATTTGTCTTGCAACGGTTTCAATACTGGTTGCTGGGTAGGGGTTTGGGTTGAAGTTTGCTGCAAAATTGCGAGAAGTGTCTGGTGGCTGAGTATTTGAACTGTTTTTAAGGTTTGCTTTTCGCGGCCATTACGCCCGCAAGCGATACGGCC
>NXFV01000114.1:0-39200 GCA_002803225.1 Gamarada debralockiae | reverse complement strand
GACAATTCGAAGCAAGGCACAGCCTCAGGTTCACAGAATAAGAAGCAAGTCAGAGACACATAATTCGGCTCAGGAACATGCACTGTATCTTAGGTACACGAAGTTGGGTATCGTCCACCACCCCCGGCGAACGCCTGGTACCCTGAAATGAAAACAGAAATGTATAACCACTTTAACTCCCTCTTATGCTTTAGTAAACATTCTCGCCATTCATGCGCGCCTGATACTAGAGGCATGGCTCACATTATCTCTGCATCGATCACCTGATCTCAAGTTCAGTCTTGAGGAACAATCTCGCCGTTGACGCGAACCCGATACAAGCATGTAAAGTCCACGGTATCGCCTCCCCAATTATTCTTAGATCGCACAATGAGTCTGTTTGTATGAGAAGGGCCTTTGAATGTGCTCAAGTCGACTTGAAGAGGGAACGACTGGATGTTGGATAGAGCATGAGATTCGTAGGTCCAAGTTCCAATTCGGACAAAGCCGAATGGTTGAGGTTCATCTTCCAACGCTTCTTCCTGGAAGATATCATCTGATCTGCGCTTGATGGTATGGTAGGTTTCTTGATCCTCGATGTAGGCCAGCAACTCCATATCCTTAGGCGCTGCTCCAGGCTCAAGCGATCCAGTTGGCGGCACGTGCTCGATAATGATTTGATCGGGGTAAATCTGGTTGCTCATGATGACAGCAAGGCTTGGACCAAAACCGTCGGCATCCTTGGAGGGAGAGCACCAACAATCGCCATGCTCCTCCCATTTCTGGAGGGCGACTTCAGGAGGGTTGGGAGATGGAATTGGCTTCCAAATGGCCCACGAGAGACCTTTGATGAGGAAGTTGCGGTCCATACTCGGGAAGAGGTAGTTTGGGGAGGTAAGTTTCGGATTGACGACAGCGCCGGTTCCTTGAGAGAAGTGATTGAGTCGGTGATTGCTAGCAGCGACGTTGATGTTCTTGTTTGCCTTGGAAAGGGCTTCAAGCTGCGCGGTGGAAAATAGCGTCCTGAAAACATCTGTGGCAATAGCCTTGATTTCTTCCTTGGTGTGTCCAATAGCGTCCAGCTCAGCCTTTCCAAGATGGCGAACGGTACCGTCAAGTTGCTTTGAAAGTTTGCGGATCTCTACTTTGATCTCCTTTTGCGTGTCCTCCCAGTTCTGGCGAACCAATTCAATGAATTCTGATCTGGTGGCAATAGGCCCATCTTCAATAGCGTCCTTGAGCTTCCGGGGGAATCTGGCCTCGAATTCCTCACCAGCCCATTCCTTTAGCTGAGCGCGATTGTTATGGAGGAACCTGTCCCAAATCTTGGATTTCTCCATGAGCGTTTCGACCTGAGCCAGAGAGATATCAGTGGTCGATGAACCCTTGGAAGGAGTTCCAGTAAGTTCATGTTGGAGGTAAGCATTCTCAGCGCGCATCTTAGCATCCAATGCATGCCAGAACTCCTGAGTGATTTGCATGTTGCCATTCTTGTCCTTCTTGACAACGATATGGTCAGGAAGAATTTGCTCAAGGTGGGAAATTGCCTTGCCGTCGATGTCGGTCCGCTTCTTCAGGTACACGATGTCGTATTCAGCTGTCTTCATGCGCGTTTGGAGGTCCTTGATCTCATTGGGGCTGAAGTTGCTGACTGGATGAGCGACAGTGTCGGGAATGAATTGGCCGATATTGTGCTTCAAGTCAAGTCCATACCACCGATATGAGCCAGACAAGAGGAGAGAGGAGAGAAGTAGCGGAAGAAGTAGAAAGCCAAAGGCGACCGTAGCAATGCCGAGAGGGGTTTGGGCCCAGGCATAGAGCCTACTCGATGCGTTAATTTTATTCTAAACCAATGTCAAAGGGGATTAACTCACCGACGGAGAAACCGAATGGAATTTGCAACAATGTCCGAAGCCTTGTCGACAGCCTTATCGCGGGCCCGGGTCATGCGTTGGGATAAGGTTTCAGTCGGAGCTGTAGCTTGCATGGGGGCGCGACGATCCACTGGAGTTTGTGCATGACCTTGGAGAATCTCCTCTCGCTCTACTCGCTCTCTCTCCTGTTTCCGAGTCTCAAATGGTCGAACGACTGGTGCCGCCGGGGACTCTGGGATACCGCCAAGCTCACTTGAGGAAATGACAGAAGATTCAATTCCGGCATCTCCGAAGATACGGCTTTCATTGTCAAAGCTTCGATCAGGAGCTAGAGTAGATGAAGCTGCTCGGTGGCTACCTCTACCACCACGGGGCCTTCGAGTAGTGGAAGCTCGACCACCACGAGAGCCTGTCGCACAATTAGCAAGATTCACAAACTCGGAAAAATCAAACATACTGCCAGCGACGCTAGGTGTGTCCTCCTCGTGCACAGCTGGGAGAGCGTTGGATTGGGACTGAAGAATGCTGTTCAGGGCATTGCCGATCTCTTCCCCTTGTTCCGGGACTTTCAATGAAGCCGGTTGAACGGTAGTATTTGTTCCATATGCCGTGCTTGCTCTGCTTGCAATGGCGGGAAGGGGTGTAGCTGAGCCTGCTCGGCGTGAAGAGCGTCTGGCGGATGGTGTAGGGGGGATATCAGCTTCAGTGATGGCAGGCGATGCTCCTCTGCTAGAGGCTGCCTTGCTGATGGCACGTGTAGTCCGTCTTGTAGACATGATGTGCGTAAAGAAGGGGTCGTGTTGGGGTAGAGGTGCAACGAGTTGAGAGTATTGGGAGTAGTTGGAGATTCTGTCTTCTTCAAAGTCAGGGTCAATATCTGTTGGCACACAGTTAGCATAAATCCAACGCATGTTCCGCAGAGGAAGCAGACGGGTGAGCTCGAGAAATGCCTCCAGAATTGGTAAGCATTTCGAATGTCGAATAACAGGGGGCTTGGGTTCTCGTCTTATGAGCGGTAGCATTTACGCTTTCTTTGATCTCGAAATGAAGCCTTGCTTGGAGGAAGAAAGTTTGCGAAGAGGAGAAGGAGAAAAGCGCAAAGAGAGGGAGAGGCTGGAAGTATCTGTATCTCTGAGGAAGACATTATGGGGGAACATACTATTGTGACTGAAGCCGAAGTTATCCACAATCCCATCAATGGATAGTTACAACAAAAGCAACCCAATTGTTCCAGTGCTAGCCGAACCACCTAACCAAAACCCCAAATACGCGTCTCAGCAGGAAGTCCGAGCAATTATTCACTTCGTTTTATCAAATTCTGCTCATGCGAAAGACGTCGTCGTCGGCGCTACCTTCGCGCGCAAGTCGATGTGGGAGGTCCTCGAGTCGCGGGACAATGGACGACCTGTGAAAAACAATGGGAGGCCATTTAATGCGGTGAATACGCTGCTCTCGGAGTAGCAACGCTTAAGAATTCCTCGGTCAATGGTTATGGTCGTTTGCGGGGCATTTTTTGTTGGCTGCTTTGAGGTTGTTATTCATTCCTTTGGATGGATGTCTCTTGAAAGAAGTGAAGCCGGGCGCGACATCCTTGTTGATGTGTGGCTAGGGAAGCTTGAGAAGGCACGTGCGCTGGAACGGGGTGGCTGGGAAGGCTAAAAGGCTAAATAAGTGTCATTTTTGGGTGGAGCAAACTTCTTTCGCGGTGGGTGGACTCGAGACTTTTGCTAAGACCTCCATCGGGATTGGTGGACTTTGACAGCTGCCATGAGACTGAAATGTGTTTTGAGTTATAAGAATGAGTTGGTCATCTCCTAATTAACTGAAAATGAGACGTTTGGATCTGCAGATTGACTCAACACGTGTTGCTTGATTTTCGGCCCTTTTAAATATTCCTAGGTCAACCCACTCGCCGTTGTTTCGAGATTGGAGTTGCACATAAGAAAGGCATTGTTCCCGAGCCCTCGAGTACTTCGACAACATCAATCATGGCTGTAGGAACTGTATTGATCACTGGGTAAGTCGCGACGACCTCAGGACTCGTTAGACTATCTCAAAAAGCAAATATGCAGCTGCCCCACGTCTAGCAACTCGATGGGGAGCTGAAATGACCCCACTATGAGGGGCGACACAACAGAGGAAAAGGAAGATGCTAACATTTCAATCGCAGAGGCACCGGCTACATTGGCTCATTCACGAGTCTGGCTCTTCTCGAACATGGCTACAAAGTCGTAATCGTCGACTCCCTGTACAATTCCTCCAAAGTCTCCATCGACCGCATTGAGCTGCTCTGCGGCAAGCGACCAGAGTTCCACAAAGTCGATATCACAGATGAAGAAGGGTTGGACAAGGTCTTTACTGCGCATCCCGATATTGACAGCGTCATCCACTTCGCAGCGCTCAAGGTATTCCTCCGGTGCAAACCTCCGTTTCCAATCACACACTGACACATTCTCAGGCAGTCGGCGAATCCAGTGAGATCCCCCTCGAATACTACCGTGTAAACGTAGGCGGAGCCATCACACTCCTCCGCTGCATGCAAAAGCACAATGTACCCAACATCGTCTTCTCCTCCTCCGCAACCGTATACGGCGATGCAACACGAGTCCCCAACATGATTCCGATCCCAGAACACTGCCCAATCGGCCCTACGAACCCATACGGCCGCACGAAGAGCACTATCGAGTTGATCATCACGGATTTCATTGATGCTCAGCGGAACAATGCGAAGAAGGAGAACAAACCGTATACGCAGTGGAATGGCGCGCTGTTAAGATACTTCAACCCGGCTGGTTCGCACCCGAGTGGTATTATGGGCGAGGATCCCCTGGGTATACCGTTCAATTTGCTGCCGTTACTGGGGCAGGTTGCTACCGGCCAGAGAGAGAAGCTTCTGGTGTTTGGTGATGGTATGTTCCCTCGTCTTTCCCAACTTTTCCCCCTCTTCCCCCTCGCATACCACCCTGTGCCCTTCTTTCGATTCTCCACATAAGCTAACAAACCCATAGATTACCCATCGCGAGACGGCACCGCAATCCGCGACTACATCCATGTCGTCGACCTAGCCAAGGGCCATCTTGCCGCGTTGAACCACCTCCGCGACGCCAAACCCGGCGTACGAGCTTGGAACCTAGGATCCGGCCGCGGCAGCACCGTCTTCGAGATGATCAACGCCTTCAGCAAAGTGGTAGGTCGACCGCTAAAATACGAAGTTGTGGGGCGCAGAGCAGGCGATGTTCTCGATCTGACGGCGAACCCGGCACGTGCGAACGAGGAGTTGGGCTGGAAGACGGAACTTACGCTTGAGGATGCTTGCGAGGACTTGTGGAGGTGGGTCAGCAATAATCCGAAGGGATATCGTCAGGATCCTCCTAAGGAGTTGTTGGAGGCTGTTAAGAAGGCTTGAACTGCGTTTCTGGGCAGCTTGAAAGAAATTCTAGGCATTTTCTTGAAGTTTGGCTAAGTTCGCGAATACATAAAGATTAAAGGTTGATAGATAGTACGTATTCAATTCAAGCTACATAACACTACCTATGGCTTCAAGAGCAATTTGCCCGTTGTCTTCCGTGACTCAAGATCCGTATGAGCCCTTGCTACCTCCGCCAGAGGATAAGTCTCGTGAATCCTGACCTTCAACTTATCCTTGATAATGAAATCAAAGAGTTCCTCCGTATACTTCTCAAACTCTTCCCTCGTAGCAATATAATTGAACAGTGTCGGCCTCATGATCTTCACATTCTTCGCCGACAGTCTCGCGATCGAAAAAGGTGGTACCGCACCGGACTAGCACACCATTCAGTAAGCACTCAAATTGCACTCCCCTTGCCCTTCCACCAATCAAGAGGAACACAACTCACCGAATTCCCATAAGAAACCACAGTCCCCTTCCGAGCCACGACCTCCAAATCATTCTCAAACTGATCCTTCCCTGTACTATCAAAAACAACCCTCACGCCTTCACCGCCCGTAATCTCCTTAATCCTCCCCACAAAATCCTTCTCCTCCTTATAATTAACCATAAACTCCGCCCCATTCTTCTTCGCCAACTCAATCTTCTCACTCGTGCTCGCCGTCCCAATAGTCCTAGCTCCCACAGCTTTCAACAGTTGACATAATAACAATCCCACTCCTCCCGCTGCTGCGTGAACGAGAACCCAATCTCCTTTCTTCACTTCGTAGGCTTCTTTTATGAGTGTGAGTGCTGTGAGACCTTGGAGGAGGGACGCGGCTGCTATGCCGGGCTCGAAGGTACTGGGGATGACATGAGTTTTCGCTGCTGGGACAGAAGAGTACTCGGCATAGGCGGTAGATCCGAGCCAGACTACGCGGTCGCCGGTTTTGAGGTTGTAGAGGTTGCCTGAGCCTGTGGCGACGATGGTGCCTTCCGCTTCCCGGCCGAGGATTTCGGGCTTTGGTGAGGGGTAGAGTCCGCTGCGGAAATATCTGCAGAAGTCGAGAACGTTAGCAAGGTCTTGGGAAGTGGTGTTAGAAGGAGGGAATGTACGTGTCAATGTAATTGATTCCAATGAAGTCGTTCTTGACAAGGACCTCGCCGTCGTTTGGCGTAGGAACTGGGAGGTCAGTCTTATATTCAAGAACCTCGACACCACCCGTCTTCTCAATGAGAACCCCTTTCATGGTCTTGGGGAGTAATGTCGCCATCGTGCGTGCACTGATATGGGAACGTAGCTGTGTCAATCGGGAGACACTTCGTAGGTTTTGAGAGAGGGGACGAGTGGTTAATCTTGCAAACATGCAGAAGTTTCAATTGAAGTATTTTGCTGTTTGTGTCGGTTGACAAGCTTGGGATTTATTTGAAGCTTCAAACAGCGCAATCGGAGGTGGTGCAGTGGTTGCTGATAAATACCTTTTGGATTGCACCATTTTTGGAGTTGACCAGACGTTGCCCCTCATTGCCGGAAATAAATGTACCCCGCATTTGGACAGGGGTCTGAGGAATAGGGGGGTTTAACTTTTAGCAATGTCAAAGCTTGAAAAGCTTCTTTCGTTTCCTCTTTAGAGATTCTAAGTTCCCTGCCTTCGAAGAGTTTTGATTCTGGGCAGGATTATCTGGTGTGGTCAGTGTCATTCCTCTACATTGACACAATCTTGAATTCTTCTTCGGCAAAACCTCCTCGGTTCTGATCTCGCTTCGAGAAAAAGGAGGTAGTAAACCAAAACCAAAAAGAACATACTCATCTTTTCGGCTGGGGGCAAAACTTCAGCTCAGCCTTCCAAAACGCCAAAATAATTACTTTTTGGTTATTGGGCCTTTACGCTTACACTGATCAGGATCCTTCCCTTCACTGGTGTTTATCGGACTGAACGATTGGCTTCTGCCCAATTCCTTGGAGGCTCGACACTTGGCCAGCTTTCAACTCCAAGGGATGGTCCCGAGGGGCCGTTTAATTAGTTGTAAGGACTAGGGATATTGTTCAACTTTTGCTTATTTGAATAGATGCGACTACTTAGAAGTGAATCGCTTAGCAGGGCATGTGATGTAGAAAGCGGCAACTTGAGCGAGGACGACCGGCTGGACTTGCTGAATTTCTTCTCGGATGATGAGGGAATGCGATCAAGGACGTCGAGTTTCCAAGTGGCCGGCCCTGTAGTTTCAAAATCGCAGGAGAAGTAAGGAGATACATTTGAGAGATTGAGGGGAAAGTAACGTCGAGAAATCCGTCGTTTATATATTCCTAACTTTAGCACTTCATACTGGGAGAGCGATCGAGCTTTGGTCGCGAGCACGTTGACCAACTTCAAATCATTCAAATAGATTTATTCATGGATATATTATGTGCCAGTCTTCACCATACTTCTATTCATTCTCCACATTCACTTATTCCTCCTTTCAACCCCTATTCAAACTCAACCCTCCTCATTCCTAGGCTTACGATTCACAACCCTCTAATAAAATTTCCTAAGCCAAATATTCATACCTGTTTTCTTCCCCTTTTCCACTTTCAATTCGGCATGCACAACCCTCCCATCACCCGTCCCATTCGCATATAAATTAGCCTAAAACAACGCGCCCCCAGCCCTCAGTTTGAAAGCGGTTTCGCTTTCTCGTGCCTTTCCCACCTCTCAACTGCATTACCATCCTCATCCATCTTTCTGGTTTCAATCAAAGGAAACCACGTCTCCCCACCCACCACCCCTCGTTCTCGAGGAACACAAAGAAGCTCGCAAGGCAATTGAACGTCCTTCCTCTCTTTGTCTCATCTCCTGTTCGCACGACTTGGGGGACACCATACCAATCATGATGCATGTCAAGTTTCTCGCCAGGTCCGTATTGGACTAGTTACGGGACGCCGGATTCATCTGTTGGCGAGAGGAGGGGGGCATGAAGCTGCGGGCGCGGGTGAGGATGCATTGCACGACTGGGAGGGAGGGGGTGAGGCCGGCGGTCTTGGAGGTGGGCCTTGAGAGAGTTGAAGTTGGCCGGAGAGGCAGAGTTGTGAGAGCTTGAGATGGGGCGCGCTGCGATATTGTTAGCATGGAAAGGGGAAAGGTAGGTTGTGATATGGGGAGGGCGTGAATGAGATTGTGCCAGGAAGGAGTATGACGTGAGAGGAGGAAGGGGAGAGGAATGTATCCAGCTTCTATGAGGGCGTGAGATTCAAGGAAGGAAGTGAAGTTGTTGATGTAGATAAGTAGGGGATTAATGGAGACGATTTCAGTCGTGTAGTGATGTGGAACACAAACAAACTCCTCTGGATTCAGCTTTCGGGGGAAGCAGGTTTCCCATGGTGTGTACTCGAGTACGTTACTTGACCGCAGCGCTGCAAGAAATGCAGCAATGACGGCAGACCCAAGGAGGGTTCTGCGGGGAGCTTTGAATGACTGAGTCTCGATCAACGATTTGCAATGCATTTGGGTTCGGAGAATTTTCTTACCATTGTGGCCATAAAACTTGGGCTTGGTTGAAGAAAGCCATCTTGTAAACAGAAAGTATGGACTCATCCCATTTCCTCCTTGCTACCCACCTCCGATACCTGAAGCCACAGAAGGAAGGAACCTTCTCCAATTGGTTCCAGCCATGGAGCCACCTCCTCCGCACTCCAAATTTCCTCATCAAGTAGTATTTTCTTCTGCGCAGTAGCATTAACGTTAATTTCGCGGCTCTCACATAAAAATGCCGTTCGGCTGTATAAAAAAGGGCATCACAGTTTTAGGGAAAGTTACAGGGGCTAGGTATAATAGATCATTGTGCAACCACACCATCGGGACTCACTCCCAAACTCCATGTCAGCAGGCACCTTGATTCGCGGAATCCTAGTGGCCTTTATTAAAGGTTTGAAGTGAAGCTATTCGTACAAATCATATGCTTGAAAGTTGCCCTTGCCCCCGCTAGAAGCAGTAATAAGCTTCGAAGCGTCGTGTCTGAAGGTATGCCTTTTTGTAGTGTAGGTAACTTTTCCCGTCACAACGTCAGAATTTTTGCATGCAATGCTACCATTCTAATGGAAGGTAGGGAAATATGCAATGGGTATCAGAATGTAAAAGAAAGGAAAGGAAATAACGCCTGTATCGCCTGTATCGGGAATGCAACCGATGATCCATGCTCAACCACTCTCTCTAAATCCAGGCGCACCATGCGATCTTGATCAGCGCCGTGTATCGATCGAGGGCGAAAAGCCAGTGCTCAACTTAATCTTCCGTTTCCTTCGTCTCAGCAGTTGGAGCAGTCTCCGCAGCTGCCTCCAAGTTTGTTTGGATTGTAAGCTTCTTGCCAATCTTCTCGTCTTCCTCGATGTCCTTCTCCATATCACCAATCATTGCACCTTCCTCGGCATCTGGATCGTCTTCGGTAGGTGGAGGTCTGGTATTGAGGTCTGGATCGCGTGTTAGTGCTCCTTCAGTCAGCTTTCATCAGAGAGAAGTTGGAGGAACTTACTAGGTTCCTTCCAGCCATTCATCTTCTCGTTGGGCAGAAATGTGTAGAAAGAGCAGTAAAGACTAGCAACGTAGTCGAAGAACTTGATGCCAATGTTCAGCTCATGAACCGTAACTTCCATCTTCAAGCCGATGAAGCAGTGCTCCAGAATATCATGCTCAAACCAGAAAGTTTCAACCGGGCTATCAATGTTGGTGGTGGAATCTTTGTTATCTTCGTCGTCGGTCAGATCTTCATCCTCGTCACCTGGTCCATCCCAAGTCTTAACATGAATTACGCCCAAAGCTTTGAAGTAACCAGACTCTCCTCGTGCATTCTTGACATTGGAGTACTGAGCGAGAGCCTCGCGGCTAGGGTGCTCAATTTTGACCACTTCAAAAAATCGTTTCGCCGTCGCGACGATCTCAACGTCTTCATTCATAACACCTCTGAACATCTCCTCCGTACCCGTAATCGCGATGTTAAAGATTCTCTGAGCTTCTGACTCATCGAAGCCTTGGTCGACAGAAACATATGTCTTGGCCAACGGATCAACAGCACCCCATTGCTGATTTGCGAGGTAGATGCCCCGGTAACGACCGCCGTAAAGTGTAGAAGCAGCGATGTTGAAGTCTCCTGGTAGGATTTTGCGTAGATGGTTGATTGCAAGAAGTTCCTTTTCGGCCAAATCGCAGATGCTACGCGCCGCAATGACATTGTTGGTGTACTCGGGACAAACTGCATGAGAGAGAACGTAGTTAAGGAAGTTCTTGATGACTGCACAGTATGTGCTAATTTGCTTGTCAAGGTCACCAATACGTCGGGGCGCAGTGTGAGAGCTTTAGATAGTCAGTGGCAAGATCTGCATATGGAGAGGCAGTAACTTACAGGAATCCCTTGACAACACCTTCAAAATCAACAACCCAATCTTCCGGCTTCAAAGGATCATAGTATTTGGCATTCATGCTGCCAGTCCGAATGAAATCAGTGGCTTGGATTGCCGCAATCTCCTCCGAAGTGGAGTTCTCGAGAGTCTCTTTATCAAGTCCGCCCGTGAAACTCTTGCTAGTGGCAGCCTCGACTCCTCCAAGCATCAAGTACTTGGTGATGATAAGAGCGCGTGTCTCATCAAGCTTACGCCGGTTTCTATAGCGCTGAATGCATGTCTGGATGCGTCTGGGACGTCTTAGTCATGTCTTTTCTCTGCGTTGGAAGTGGCAACTTACTCAGGGAAGGAGCGAGATCTAAGAAAATATTAGCGATAGCGCAGCTTGAGCAATAAGCAAGAACTTACTCATCATAGAGGCTGCACTCTTCCTCGTACTCATCGGGTGTAATGGGAGGGTCGGCATAGTACTCTGGGAATGTATTCAGCATTGATCTCCAGATTGGGAAAAGTCGACGCAAACCTTCAAATCCAGTAGCAGGAGTCTTTTTGCTCTTTCCATCGCCACCGCCTCCGCCACCACCACCGCTCTTCTTCTTTCCTCCAGCTGGCAGAGCCAAGCCACCATCTTCTTCCTCAATTTGGCCTCCTCGGGGCGTCTTGTCGGCGGGCGTGGTAGGCGGAGCCGCAGGAAGGGAACCAGGTGTCATGACTCCCCCATATTTGGAATCTGGGGTATTGGCATGATCCTGGGTCTCGGACCTGAGCTTGATCAACTCATCTTTGGAGTAAACAGGTCCGTATTCAGGCAGTGTATCTTTGGTCGAGCGAATGGAGGTGAGATCAATCTGGCTGATCTTACGAGACAATTCCTCGGCGTGGGGAGTCATCGTGACTTCGGTATCAGGGTCGTCCCTGCTTGAATTGTCAGACCTGAAGCCGTTAGTCTTGGGTTCGCTGGAGGTAGCAAGGTTCCTTCCGTCTCGGGGAAGAGGGGTAGCTTGGGTACAATGTGATATGAAGTCCTGAATGGCTGTTGTGTAAAGGCGGGAGATGGGCTGTGCAATGCAGAGGTACCTGAGCTCAAGGGGAAATGGCCTGTGCTGCTGTCTGGAAATGTTGATGCAGTGACCAATTGAGAGTAGTAGGAGGGGTCGATCAGGTGGACAGGTAATGCGGGAGACAAGACGGTGAACGCGTGTGATGAGGGAAATTCAAAGTATTCACTTGAAAGTAAGACACAAACGGCGAAGATGAATATGGCACGCGACCAGCTGATCAAACTCGTTGACTTTGAGCGATCAAGAGACAATAACAGCGCACTCCTGGAGAGTGCAAACTTACATTGTCCTGGAGATCCTGATGGCCTTTGGTAGTATTCCGTTTGTGGTTGTTAATGACTTTGTGTTAGCAAACAATCCTGAAGTGATAGATCCAATCCGGGGAAGTTGATATTTGCGGAGAAGAGCTGTCAAGCAGGCTGCGAGTTGTTTTCGCAAATTCGCCTGTGTGTTTGCCCGGTGGCTGTGTTTTCTGCAGTGCATCCGTTCCTCGCTTTCGCAGCCGATCTGACCCGTCATCAGCGCTGAACGAGCCTATGATTTCACCGCACGGAGAGTCTTCAGGGATCTACATTTAGTGCCAACAACAATCGCAACGAAGTTACACGCCCGGAGGCGCCTGAATCAGTCAACTAATTCATCTATCTCTTGCATCTGCACCTCCCAGGGTTCGTGAACACGCTTTGTCTGATTGAAGCCACGACTCCAACGCCTCTTCGCCATCCTTTACTCAGCCTTACTCTCCTCCACAGACTTTCTTTTTACGGATAGAAAAATCAGCACGCATCCTCCGTTCTTCTAATCCCCTCGAATCTCCATCATGATAGAGCCATAGCAGTTGCGACAATCGAGTTAAGTCTATGATACTGCTAGAGAGAAAATGGTGAAACCGCTGCCCCCCCGCGCAGATCTAATTGACTACAACTATGCCGTAGCAGGACAGTATGTTGCACAATGGCCCCCACGAAATCAGCGAACAGCAATCTGACATGAGATCCAGTGATGGCACGCTGTGCGATGTCGACGGCGAGCTCTTCATTAAGCCTTGCACACAGACTGAGATTGCCTTCTACGAGGACACTATCGCCGCGCATCCTGAATTCGCCGAATTCATGCCCATGTTCCTGGGGACCCTGACGCTGGACGAGCAGCAGAATGCGACTATTGAAGAACAGGGCGCGGCACTGCTAGCGAAACACACAAATGGGACTGTCATTGAGGAAGGAGGTGCGACTTTGATTGCCAAACATACAATCCCCGAGGTCGTGGTACCTATTAAGACGGGAAGGAGAATAGAGACGAACCAAGCAGTGGTTCTCGAGAACGCGGCGCATGGATACGTGAAGCCGAATATTCTAGACGTGAAGCTGGGCGTACGATTATGGGCCGACGACGCCCACCAGGAAAAGAAAATACGGTTTGACAAAGTCACCGAGGAAACTACGCATAAAGAACTGGGGTTCCGAATAGCGGGCATGAGGGTGTGGCAAGGCCATGGCGCTGTGGGCAAAGACATAGATGAAGAGGGCTTTAAAATATACGACAAGAATTACGGTCGGTTTTCCGTTCAGAAAGAGAATGTGCATGAGGCGTTCAAGAATTTCATCTTTGCCGAGTCGGCTGGTATCGACGAAGAACTGGGGAAGCTGGTGTCGCAGGCTTTTCTTGCGGATCTGAGGAGGATTCAGAAGGTGTTGGAGAGCCATGAGAGCCGTATGTTCTCCGCGAGCCTTCTTTTTGTATTTGAAGGGGATGGTGTTGCGCTGAGAGCTGCGATGGAGGAAGCGAGTAGATCGCCAGCGACCTTGGTTAATGGCAATGACGCCGATTCAGAGGAAGACGAAGACGAGGAAGATACTAGCCCGAAGATTTACTCGATCAAGCTCATTGACTTTGCTCATGCTACATGGACTCCTGGCATGGGTCCTGATGAGAACTCCTTGGTTGGGGTGCGGAGCGTTGCGAACATCCTAAGGAATCTAGGAGAATCGTGACACAAGTTTGCATCATGCTGGAGTTTCTTGGACAGGGCATGGATCATACGTTTGCTTCATGATAGATACCCACTAAGACTTGAGAGTAACATAGAAATCCACTCACTGTTTTTCAATATCCCTGATAAATTTTTCCCATTATTGGAACTTATTGAAAGTGTGAAGGCAGTGTGAGCTCGTCAATCTAGATTTCTGTAAAGGCCAGTGACATTTACACCAAGGGGAAAATGGATATCAATAATATTGTACAGGTAGAGCACAAGCTGAAACGTATTTCAAAATAACTCCAACAAATTTTGTCTACCAACCCCACCCAGATCCCCAATCCAAAGAATATGAACGCCCAAACGCTGAAGGTAAAGGCCAGGAAATGATTCTATTACAGCTGTCTGATGAAAGCCATTCACGAGTTACACTCCTTCGCTATCCCTATAACACATCGAAGGGGTTGCAGCCTTAACACCGCGAAAAGATAGCATCTGGAATTTGTAGGTGAACACGGCCTCCAAAATTGGCTTACCATCTTCCCCAGCTTTGAAGGTCATCTGGCTCGTAGCCCGGTCACTAGTGCTGTCCTTCATACCTGTATCGAAGTCCGCTCCTCTCCATCTGAACCTCCATGATTGTTCCCCTTGAGGAGAGGGGCCTGGCCATACGCCTTGCTTCAATACACAAGCCTTCTCAAACCCACGAAGCGTACGGGTATGATCACCGTGGTTGGATTCAGGGTTGAAACGCATCATTCCCTTAAACCCATTCACCGAAGTTGAAAATTGCCCACAATTGCCGGCCAATTTTGTTGTGACGGGGATTGTTCGCGAGGATATCTTCATGGACAGCTCATCATCGTCCTCGAGACCCATTACTCTCTTGAGCATGTTAGAGGAGATGGTCCATTCTCCTGTGACATCCTAGGCCCAATCCGGCGGGGCCTCGACAGGCAAAGCAGAGGGTTCCATTACTTTATTGATGGGACGAGAGTTTTGTCTTGGGTTGGCTGCTTGTGGGCGATTCGCCCGTTGATTCGCAGGCTCCGAATCCGACTCGGAATCCGGATCTGGCTGAGCTGGCTCGTACCACTTGGTTATCCAAGGACTCCCACTTTCCTCCAAGCCCACCTGAGCTTTGTGTCTTGTCTATTGCATCTAGCTCGGCAATCTTAGAAGCATCGAACGTGAATAGGTGGCCTTTGTAAATCATGCAGATTTTAATCTTGACTCCCACAAACCCCGCCGACGAAGTTGAGTTGTCCTCTTCAAAGTCAAATACTCCAACATCTCTACTATCCCCGCCCACACGTTCCTTTAACTGCATCCCACCATCTATTCCTCTCCATCTCATAGCCTACTTCGGCTGCTCAGGACCCGGCGCCATCTCCTCTTTTAGATAGCACTCGTTGGTGAAGTCGGCTAGGGAGAACTTTTCTTTCAATGCGTTACGTGGGCAAAGCCGCATGACGCCCTCCAGCTTGTCGAAGCAGAAAGTTGCATACAACTGATGAGGGAGGCTCTGTCTGCAGTAGAGGACTTTCAACGAAAAGCCTGTTGTATCGACATGTTTGCTTCCCGTGAAATTCTCCATGAAGTTACGAGTAGGCCCGTGGCTTTCCCCGCTGGTGATACTGTACTTGCCGGTACCGTCCCATGACGGCAAAGGAATTTGTGCAGCGGGAGTGGCAGAAGATGATGATTGAGCGGCTTCAAAAGCAAGCGAATTAGGCGTGAAGCTTGGATTTGGGCCGGGCTTGTTCTTTGATTTGATCAGCCCGCCTTTAGGAGGATCCTTAGGTTTCTTGTAGATACTCCCGTCAGATTCGATATCAGACTCGGAGTCCACCTCCCACACAGGATCAAACATGGCCTGCCATTCGCTCTCCAGAGACCAGCTTTCATCCTCGGACCCTAATTCTAGATTGGCGCCGTGAAAGATGACGTGTCTTCTCTTGTGGACTATTCCAAAGGTGATCGTCATTGCATTGACCTCGGACTCTTTGGCTTTTGTATCATACTTGAAGTTAAATTCCCCTAGGGCTTTTGTCTCGCCGCCGAAGATACGGCCATCATCCTCCTTGGCCCTCCATCTCATGAGTCACTTTTTGGACTTGGGACTAGGCTTAGATCCATCTTCGAGATTGCAGACTTTCTCAAACTCGTCCAGATACAATCGTATATCCTGATACAATGGTGCATCCTCATCCTGGTCCTCTTTTGATTTGAGAGCCTCCAAAGGACACATTCGAATGATTCCATTGAGCTGATCGAATTTGAATGTGGCGTACAGCTGATTCGATTTGTAGTATATTATCTGAGAAAAGCCAGCTGTCTTAACAGGCGGGAAACGATTGGCACTCGTCAATGTGTATTGGCCGGTCACGTCCCATTTCGAGTCTGATTTTCGTATAGACGAGGTTGAGGATCGTTTGGCTTTTGGCTGTGAGTTCCCTTCATTTCTGTCGGTAGGATCGTGGGGAAGGCTCGGCAGCTAGTGTCGAGGTCTTCTTTTAACCGGTGCCTTCCGTTTTGGAGGCATGATTCCAGGTAGAAAACAGCTCTAGTTACTGAAGCTGCCCGATGAGGAAAATCAATTAAGTATTTTGTGAAAAGAAAAAGAAGATTGATGTTGATAGACGCGTCGCGTTTGGGAAGTCAATAGGTCGCCGCTCTAATTTGGCCCCCACGAGGCTGAAGTTACCCAAAGCTCCTTTCAGCCACAACTTTAAATGTTCGCTGCCTCGCCTCAAACTCCATACTTCCTACACAAACCATCTGCCAGACTTCAAAATGTCAATACCCGGTCTGGGAGGACATACTACATCTGCAGTAAGACCTCATCTACCTCCAAAATATACGAAATTCTGACAAGAATCAGTTAGCATTCTCTGCACAACCCGCACCCGCAATTACAGTTGTTCACGAGCTACCACCAAATTCAGAATGGCGATTCGAAGTCGCAATTGGCCAGAGCATTGATGTTAAGGTCAAGACGCCCGAATCGCAACTCCAATTCAAAGTTAATTGTTCTCCAGGTCCTCGACGGAACCGCTGAAATCTTCGGAACAGAACTCGCCCTCAACCACCCATACACATTCCGCGGAACGAAGGCGGCGATATTCACCTGGCATAGCTGCCGTCTCGAAGTCACTGGAGCCTGCGAGGAATACACGGCAGAAGAGACTCCTATGGTACAATACGTGAATACACATTTCGCACTGGAGAAGCTACGGGATGAAGCAAGCAAGAGCAAACAAGATGGGCCAAGAGTACTGGTCGTTGGTCCAAACAATTCTGGGAAAACGAGTTTGGTGAAGCTGTTGACGGCATATGCGATAAAGATGGGCAGACATCCTATGGTCATAAATACGGATTCGAGGGAAGGCATGCTGTCTATTCCAGGAACGTTGACAGCTACACCTTTTTCTTCGATCATTGATGTGGAGCAGGGATGGGGAAGCAGCCCGACGAGTGGTCCTGGCCCTGTGCCGGTGAAGCTGCCGTTGTGTTATTACTATGGATTGGCAAGTCCTGAGGATAATACGAAGCTGTTCAAGCCTGTGGTTACGAGGCTGGCGTTGGCAACAATAAGCAGGATGGCTGATGACCTGCCCATCAAAGAGACTGGCATAATCATTGACACCCCTGGAGTTATCAGTCAAGGGAAAGGGAGTTACGATCTGATATCACACATCATCTCGGAGTTTTCAGGTCTGTTGCGTTGAATATTTGGAGTTTGCGCTTACTAACCTCTTTTCAGTGAACATCATCCTAGTTCTAGGCTCAGAACGACTATATAGTGAGATGCAACGTCGATTCTCAAGCTACAGAGGCACTGTCGGAGAACCATTGACTCTCGTCAAGCTCGACAAATCCGGTGGCTGCGTAGACAGAGACGATTCGTTCATGCAGCAATCTCGCGAGGCATCCATTCGAGAATACTTCTTCGGAGATGGCAAGAGAACGCTGAGCCCGCACAATCAGTACGTTAATTTTGACGAGGTCGTGGTTTATAAAATCTACGAAGGTATGCCCACTCCGTTTCTCATACAGGAGGCTCTGGCTAACCGCAATACAGCGAGCTCCCTCTCCGCCTTGCTGCCTGGTGAAAATGAAGTTGGAGAGAATGAACTGTATGAGAAGGTTGAGCCATCAGCGTTGATGCTGCATTCTCTACTGGCTGTCATGCACGCAGCAGTGCTTGACACAGTAGAAACGATTCGGGATGCTACTGTAATGGGATTCGTGTATGTTGCAGAAGTAGATGAGAAGAAACGGAGACTAAAGATTCTGGCTCCTCTGAATACGAGATTTACGGACAAACCATTGATATGGGGAAGCTGGCCAGAACGTACGATGGGATTAATAGGCTAATGCAAATGGAAGTCATGAACAGAGATTTGCTCTTTCCTTTTGCGTAAACTAGTTGTGCTTTCCTTCTGTTTGGCCGAGTCGTACTTTGTTTCTTAGTCGAGTCTCGACATTGCAATTATGAACAAATGGCTAACGAAGATCTGGTCCACCTAACCGGAAAGTTGAGCAATCATTGAGAAAGCTTTGATGATTGAGATTCGCATTTTCGATAATAGCAGCTTTCCCCTTGTCCAGCGCTACCTCTCATTATTGCTGAGAAAGTCCCATACATCCATAAAATGAAGATATCCCATACGCCAACCGAAACCATGCCGGATCCAGTCCAACCATCGTAGCTCGTATCCTATGATCCTTAACTAGCTCGCCCGTCCCTCAATTGCCAATGTCCGTAGCTTGCCGCCGTCATAGTTCACACAGCTCTTAATCTCTGCTCTGCACCTTATGATCACCCTTCACAGCCTCCGCATAAGTTGGTGGCACGGCACCTCCACTGCTTCCCTCCCCGGCAGCATTATTATTCCAAGTCCCATTCGGATCCTGATGCACAGGGGGGGCCATCGGAGCCGTAGTACCATATCCAGCTTGAGCAGGTCGAACAGAGTTCTTTGGTACTCGTCGTTGGCAGCCGTCTGCTGATTGCACAATCACGTACGTTACACGGCCTCGCTCGGCATCTTGTGGGAGTTGGTCGTAATCGGTTTCGGGGAACTTGGCGATGATATCTGGGTATTGTTAGATTTGAATGATGGGAGGGGAGGGGAAACTTACACCAGGCGTGCAGGAGTCCAGGAATGTATCCCAAGCAGCAGAGACAGATGTTGATCAGGGAGTCTGCTGAGCAGACACCGCATTTCACCCAGACTGCGAGAGGTGGGAAGAGGATGGCGATGAGGCCGAGGAAGATATCCGTAGAGCACATTTTTGGAGTTGTTCTCTAAATCTAAATCTAAATCTCAGCGATTCTGCGATACTGGTGTGTTCAAATATGTGTGTGTTTGTTTTGGAGATGGAACGATTCGTGATCAGTCTTTTGCTGCAGCCTGGGGCGCTGGGGAGTCGTCACCCAGTGGCGCAGGACTCGCTTAGCGCTAGTGGACTTTGACCCCGCGCTAGTGGGAAATTCAACATTTTTCAAAGTTCGTTATCGACGATAAGGAGCCACCAAGGCATATCGGCAAATAAACGCCGTCGCCGACATGGAGGAAATCTTCCAATTCGTGAACGATGCCAGTCATCACAAGCAATCAAGCCAAAGCCTGCTGTCAAGATTGAGCCAGAGCCAACAATTAGGAAAGAGGAGGAGCCAGGAGTCGCCATGGCAGACACGTCTGTCAAGGGAGATGCTAAGAAGGCTGATCATGACCCCATCATCGCCGAATATGAGGTATTCATCAAGCCCCAGCTGGATGGGGACCGTCAATTCTACGTCCTCCAATTCCCCAACCGTGAGCGAAGCAAGCCTTACGATGCGAAGAACGATTGCGCTCCTATCGAGCTTCGAGTCAAGGCCAACGCCGGTATGGTCGAGCTCGACGTTCCACTCGATGTTTACCGCAACTACGATCGCGCCAAAGGCATTAAGTGGGGTGAGGCAATGCAGAAGAGCAGCATGGCTAAGGGAGACGGCAGTCATGGCTTGCCTGGAGGATTTGGAATTGGAGCTGCGCCACCAGTTGGTCGTGGTAGAGGCAGAGGTGAAGCCGAGGAGACGGAGAATCAGGAGAAGTTGCTTGGCAATTACGACAAGGCAGTTGAGGATGGTCATGTCTTGCACAAGCAGACTCTGGGTGGTCAGTTCGTCGCAAAGAACTCTACATCTCCACAGTACATGGTTGGTACTTTTACAAATGGTATGGCTCCTATATTTTCACTTTCGCATCACACACTGAAATTTTTTTTCCCCCAGGGCAACTTCACCTTACACCCGTCGACCAGATCGTCACGATGCGCCCCCAATTCCACCACATCGATGCTGTAGCCGAACAAGAACGTCTCAGCCGAGCACGAGATGCAGGTGCGGGACGCGTTGCAGAGGCTCGAGCTATCCACATGACCGTCAAGTCTACCGGCGATGGCGAGGACGACCACACCGATACCATGGCTACGAGAATTCAAGCAGTCCAGGCTGAACCTTGGCGACCCCATCGTTTCGTTGATGCGGAGACTGAAGAGTCGTGGAACTTCTTTCAGGAGAACTTCTTTGCTGGTGGTGCTGCTGGACAGGATACGAATGAGTTGCTTGCGAAGGTACCAAAGCTTATCAGTGGTGTGACCGATGACCAGTACTTGGATATGATCAGTGCCCCGATTGACAAGGTGAGAATGGCAAAGGCCAGAGAGGCGGAGGCAAAGGCTAGAAAGGTTCCTCGTGTGAAGAAGGAGAAGGGCAAAGGCAACGAGGCTGCTGTTGGCGAGGAGGATGACAGTTCCAGCACCTTGTCTGACCCACTTTCTGGCTCTGAGAGTGATGATGATGACGATACGGCTATTCACGAATGAGGGGCGGTTTCTTATTTGCATTGTCCGGCGTGGGTTGAGTGTAGAAAGTTATTTCCTACTTGCATTGTCCGGCGTGGAAAGGAAAAAAAAGATACCCCTCGCACTGCGAATACAAGGCTTTGTAGACGAGACAGTGGAATACATTTTCGGGCATAAGTCCTGACAATTCTAAGTCCCAGAATGCTACTGACTTTGAATGGCCTAAAATGAAGCTTCCTTAGTAACACTGTAAATTTCGTATAGGAGGAAACTTGTCCCAGGGACTTCTTAACTCCGAAAGTCGATAACGATTACAATCCCAGCATCATCAAAAAGCTCCGGGTAGCTTCTTCCACCACTTTCCCCCACATTCAACACGTACATCCTCCACGAGATTGAGAAGTTTTCAAAATGGCATACCTCGCCCCCATACACAGGCCAAGCAGTGTGCGCCATGCGCTGAAATTGAATCTTCTAGATCCCGAGGAGGAATGTCTTGTTTTGGCGTAAGCCCCCCCCACAACACAAATAAAAAAAATAATAGCCGTGAATGTCCAGCTAACAACCACGCAGAAAGGCAAACCGAGTGGAAATATGGAGACTATCAGAAGGAGGCCTAGTGATGGAAGCATCAAAAGCGATCTACGGCCACGTCTCCATGCTCGCAAAGATCCGACCCGTAGGCGCAACCACCGACCACCTCTTCATAGGCACGATCCGATTCCAATACTTCACTGCGGTCTGGAATCCGAAGACGCGGCAGCTGGACACGGTTCAATCATTTGTGGATGCGGCGGAGAAACATATGAGGGATTCACAAAGTCGGGATCGATGTCTTGTTGATCCAACTGGACATCATATGGTTATGGAGCTGTTTGAAGGCGTCTTAAACTTGGTCAAGATCATCAAACCGCGGAAAGGAAGTTCGGATTACTTGGATAAGCCGGAGCAAGTTCGAATCACGGAATTGAGGGTGCGGTCGAGTGCCTTTCTTTACACGGAGACAAACAGACCGAAGCTTGCGCTACTACACGACAATGGGATGGGAGATGTGCGATTATCTACATATCGGATAGTGGATGAGAAGTCACAATACTCCCGGTTTGACCCAAGTAAGAATCGGGAGAATGATATCGGTGATTTGGATCAAGGTGCCAGTCATCTCATTCCAGTTCCCAAGGGAAAGGAGGAGCAGAAGAGATATATTGTTCGAAACGCTGCGGCAGCGAAGGCACAACTTGGAGGGGTTATCGTGGTGGGAGAGACGAAAATGACATATCTGGACGATGAGAGCAAAGCTATTGTGGAGTATGCTCTTACGGAAGCTTCGATATTCGTCGCATGGGAACGATTTGATGACTTACAGTATCTGCTGGCAGATGATTACGGCTACCTTCATCTTCTTACCATTCTTGTGGACGGCGCTGTGGTGACAGGCATGGATGTACGGAAAATCGGGAAGACCTCAAAAGCTACAGTCTTGGTAAACATGGGAGAGGGGATCCTATTTATTGCCTCTCATGAAGACGACTCCCAAGTTGTTCGCCTCGAGCTTAACAACGACACACAACAGCTTGAGGTTTTACAAACAATGGATAACGTGGCTCCAATTCTGGACTTTGCAGTCATGGATATGGGGAGCCGAGAGGGAGAGACTCAAACCAATGAATATTCGTCTGGCCAAGCTCGATTAGTGACTGGCAGCGGTGTGTTTGAAGGGGGGAGCTTGCGGAGTGTCAGAAGTGGAGTTGGCCTCGAAGATGTTGGCATCTTAGCCGAACTGGAAGACGTAAGAGGAGTTTATGCTTTACGTTCAAGTGAAAGCTCCCAATCCAATGACACTCTCGTCATCTCACTCCCCATCGAGACCCGGATAATCAGATTCGATGCTGAGGCAGAGATCGAAGAAGTTGAAAGTTTCAGGGGTTTCGCACTAGACCAGCGAACTCTGCTGGCGATTAATCTTTCTAATGACTTAATACTACAGGTTACAGAGACTGCGGCTTCGCTGCTCGGTCATTGTGGTGTTGCTGCTCAGTGGAAGCCACCTGCCGGCCAGATCATTACAACGGCTTCTGCGAATGGAAGATATATTTTGCTATCTGCAAACGGTGTTACTTTGGTCTCACTGGATGTTCGACAGGGGCTGAAGGAGATTGCGGTACAGAGCTTGGGCAACACCGACCAAATCGCTTGTATTCATGTACCTGCCCAAATCCCAAATGTTGGAGTGGTTGGCCTCTGGAAATCTGGGTCGGTGTCCCTCTTGAATCTCGAGACGCTTGCGATTATCCATTCGGAGAATCTTCGCCGAACAAATGATGCATCGATCCCTCGAAACATAGCTTTAACGCAGGTCTTGCCAGAAGGTCTTGCCGGGCCAACGTTGTTCGTCGCTATGGAAGACGGTATTGTCCTAAGTTTCAACGTCGACAAGAGTAATTACTCGCTCTCAGGAAGGAAAAGCATTGTTCTCGGCACACAAGAAGCTCAGCTCCAGATATTACCTCGGAATGATGGTCTCTTCAATGTCTTTGCAACCTGCGAACATCCCAGCTTGATCTACGGATCCGAAGGCAGAATAGTTTACTCTGCTGTGACAGCAGAGAGTGCAACTCACGTCTGTTCGTTCAACAGTGAGGCATTTCCAGACTCTATCGTGGTTGCCACCCCTGAAAATATCAAAATCTCTCATATCGACACGGAAAGAAGGACCCATGTCAGAACACTCCCAATGGGACAGACCGTTAGGCGAATAGCGTATTCGCAAAAAGAACGAGCTTTTGGCATTGGGTGCATCAAAAGAGAACTACTCAAGGGAGAAGAGATTATTACAAGCAGCTTCAGGTTAGTGGAGGATGTCATGTTTGGAGAAATGGGAAAGCCATTCATTCTCCGGGACCAGAACGGCCCTGAACTGATCGAATGCGTGATCCGCGCTGAGCTGCCCACCGAGCACGGTGACAATGAACCTGCGGAGAGATTTATTGTAGGGACAAGCTACCTCGATGACGAAGCGGCGCAAGAATCGGATGTTAGAGGCCGCATATTGGTATTTGGCGTTGACAACCAAAGAAGTCCATACTTGGTAGCTACGCATGTCCTGAAAGGTGCTTGCAGACGAGTTGCTATCCTTGATGGGAAGATTCTAGCTGCACTTACTAAAACTGTGGTCATGTACAAGTACGTGGAGACAACGGAGACTTCAGCATCACTATCGAAACTGGCTACGTACAGGACGTCGACATGCCCAATCGATCTGGATATTACGGGCAATATTATTGCGGTTTCAGATCTCATGAAGTCAATGTCCTTAGTGGAGTACCAGCCTGGGAAGGAGGGTTTTGAAGACAAACTCGTCGAAGTAGCTCGGCACCATCAATCATGCTGGTCAACAGCAGTAACTCATATTGAAGGCGATTCATATCTCGAGAGTGACGCTGAAGGTAACTTGCTAGTTCTCAGACGCAACGTCAATGGTGTATTACTTGAGGACAAAAAGCGCATGGAGGTAACGAGTGAGATGAACCTCGGAGAACAAGTCAATACCATTCGCCAAATCAACGTTGAGCCTTCACCAAATGCCATGATTGTCCCCAAGGCATTTTTGGCGACCGTTAGTCCCCCTTCCCCTCCAATTTCCAAAACCGTCACTAACAATTCTCTCAAAACAGACCGAAGGATCCATCTATCTCTTCTCAATCATCACCCCCGGTTCCCAAAACATACTCATGAATCTGCAAAACCGCATGAGCGGCATAATCCAAACACTCGGCAACATGGACTTCAACACCTACCGCTCCTTTAAGAACGCTGAGCGAGAAACTGCAGAACCGTTCCGTTTCGTGGATGGAGAACTCATTGAGAGGTTTTTGGATGTGGATGAAGAGACTCAGGAGGAGATTTGTAAGGGCTTGGGACCTAGTGTGGAGGATATGAGGAATATGGTTGAGGAGTTGAAGAGGCTACATTGAATGACGAGCTTTCATGATTGATGATGATAATGAGGGTGTACGATTTTGATAATCTGACCAAGGTATGAGGAATGAGATTTGGGGAGGTTTCTAGAGCAAAAATTAGGCGTTATCAGCATAAGAGGACGCATAAGACTGGCGTTATGTTGGTGGAAGAAAACATCGCAGCAACTACCTAGTTCTAGGCTGTACAACGAAGAGACGCCCGACACAACCATCTCATTGCCCTACTGTCACGTATCACATTACCCATTCCGTCGCAGCACATTTTTTTGGGCAACTTCCAATGGAAGAACATGATTTGTTGAAGAATCAAGCAAGGTCTAGACAGAACGCCGAAATGCTTCCGCCACCAGAGTCCCGTGAACCTCTTTCAACCGTCCTGCAAAATGCCGCAAGAAATGAAAGCAAATGGACGTGCCCGAACAAGCCAGCCACAACGCCCGATCCGTATATTACCTCCCAATTCCCTTTCGCCACGAACACAAAAGCACATGAAGACTAACGATCATATCACCATCACTCATCAAGCAGTCCCCATGCTCTCACGGCTTGTCCCATTCCCATGCCCATGCCTCTTATCCCTTCCCTTGTCGTTACCCCTATCCTTCGATCTAGACCGTGATCTCGGCCTTCCTTTTCCCTTTCCGTTTCCCCTAGTTCTCCTCCTCCTCTTCCTCTTCCTCTGCTCCTCACCCCCTCCCTCCATTTCATCCAACTCCGTCCGCAATTTATCTCGATAACCCACGGTGGACTCAGCTTCTGAGATACGTCTCTTGTGAGTATTCGGATTAGTTTGCGCTGCCGGAGACCAGGATTCCTCGTTATCTGACGTAACGTAGCGAGTCAGAGACTCTGACGCTGATGTTTGAAGGTGTGTCTGTTGCCGGTAGTTGTTGGGTTCATTGGGTTGGAAAGGAGGGAGTGTTGTGTGAAGACGTGCTAGTGAAGGAAGTTGTGAATATTGGGTTTGTTCGTAGTGGCCATATGAAACACTCCGGCTAGATTGTTCATAATGAAGAATTCGCGATGGTGGCAGGGAGGACGGTGTTTGGGATGGGTTGCTTGTGTGTTGAAGTTGAGTTGTGGTTGTAGAGTCCAGGGTCATCGGAGTTGGGTAGGTGGTGTACTGAGATTGTGGTGGAGCGGAAGTCTGTGGATTAGGTGGCGTGTAGGGGTAATTGCAAGATTGTGGTAATGACGATGAAGTCTGAACGTATGATTGTGGACCCTCGGCCTGGCGGGTTTGAGGTGGAGAAGTGGAGTTTAGATCTTCGCTCGCAATATCTGTTGGATATCCTTCGTACTCAGTATGTACTATCTCGTAGCCAGTGAGATATGGGTGATGCTCACGAGAAGATTGCGGATCAGACTCGTAGGCTCGTTGATCGAGGGGATTCGGATGAGCATAGCTCGCAGCCACAGGAGCTGGATTTTGGGACGAATCTTGCGAGTCATGCGTCGTTGAAAAACTGTATGAATTAGGACTTGCAGAAGACGAATAACTTTAAAATGAAAGTTGATCAACAAACCTCCTTCTTGTGACCGGGCTGCCCAAAACAGCATCTGTCGAGCTGTCTCCGTCCATGCTGATTGATGAAGCAGAGGCTACTCTGGGTTCATCATCCTCAGCATCTCCAACCATGCGGCTTCGCAAACGCATAGACAATACGATTAAATTCTATCGTAAACAAGCTTCAACTCTAAAGATAAAAGACATGACAAGCTTATATTTAAGGATAGAAACAAGGCAAAGTGGCGTTGACTTATAAGTCGGAAGTTCATATCAAATGACAACCGG
Source organism: Gamarada debralockiae (assembly GCA_002803225.1). Classification (NCBI taxonomy): domain Eukaryota; kingdom Fungi; phylum Ascomycota; class Leotiomycetes; order Helotiales; family Hyphodiscaceae; genus Gamarada; species Gamarada debralockiae. Next base: position 12,913 of record NXFV01000114.1, on the reverse strand, counting down.
GTGCAAAAAGCCCGCAAAGATGATCGGAATGGCTCACAAGACCTAACCTCTGCACCGCATTATTACACTGCCGCGAAATCGCGAACTATCTCACCGAGAAGGCAACACTTCACCTTCAAAGCCGCCCGACGTCCGCTCGACAGGGCACCGGAATGGCTCCATCTCCTGGGCCCCGGTTTTTCCCATTGTGGAGAATCGTTCATGTGAGTACAATGGGGAAACTATGACGGTATTGAATGTATCGTCCATGATGCCCGATATCCTGGTTGACGTGCTGCATGATCATCTGTAAGTGTTATTGTTGGGTCGGGAGAGTAAAGTCGTCGATCTTGTCAGGGGAAGCCCCTGACAAATGTAAAGGCTGTGTCATTTGCCAACAGTGGCTTGACAGTTTGGGACTGTGGCCTATCGCGGAATCTCACAAACTGTTCCGGAATAGGTGTTTGGCCCGTTAATTGTGAGCAAATGCAGTTCGCATTTTTGGACCCCACATCGAAAGGAAGCGAGGCTGAGAGCAAAAATGGTCGGACAAAACGTCATTATCCCTGCACAACAGTTTCGATAAATAAAGTTTGATTTGAGTAATCACTCATTTTATATGAGTGGCGGATCGCTGCGGGGATGTAAATTGCGTTTCCGGTACAGGATCTTGAAGTGTGAGAGAGCTGGGGAAAGTATTTGTAATGCACAGCCTCGCGTGATACAGGCGAAAAAAGCCTGACTGCCTGGCCGCAAGCAACCAACATAGGCCTTGAGAACCCAACCAGGTGAGATATTTTGGTACCCATGAGTCATGTATATTGTATTTCCTATACATTTCGCATCGAGGTGTAGATTTGCATTGCCGACCGGTTTCTCGACCACGGGCTATGCAAGTGCGAGGTTTGCGCGGGTAATTGCATGAGTTCCCACCCACGGGTTTTGTCTTCAATGGTCGGAATGCTCCCGACCGAACATCTTCGAGCCCAGACCGAAATCAGGTCCTTTTCTCCACTCATAAACCGTACTTATCCAGCACGAGACTTAATCTTAATCACCCCCACTTCTCTCATTCCGCTTGTATTTCAAGAATCGCCCGAGATTGAGAACAGCCTCGTCAGCTCTCGCCCGCAGCTCTCCAAATTTTCTCTTGTCGATACCCTTAGCCATCTTCCTCGCCTTGGGCAGTACCTCCTCCAAATGCTTGTAGAATCCACCCGCCCAGAAAACAGCCTCGTCAAAAGCAAAGCTCTTATCAGCGTAGATGTCGAAGATTTGATTCATAGCCTCAACTGCATCAGCCGCAGGAGTGTCTGGGAGACCGGCAAGAACGGTGAGGAGGAAGATTCCAATTTCTCGATTGAGTTCGATGGGTGCTGGATCGAGCGCAAGTCTACCCAAAACTCCGATTGCTTTAACTCCTAATCCTTGGAACGCGTCGCCTTGTTCTTTAGATGCCTTCTTTGAACCATTTTGCTCTCCAGGTTCATTGAGGCTTTTCGATGCTTGGTACAATGCCATAAACTTCCGTTGCTCCTCCTGTTGGATTTTGATGCCTCCTTGAACACTGCGGGCTACTGCCCATGAGAGGCTGGTGACAGACGAAGCCAACTCGATGTCCGCTGTGTTGGACGCTAAGACCGGACTGACAATCTCCTTCCAAATCCGTTGAGTCAATGAAGACCAGAACTTCTGAAGACTGTCCAGATGACCCGTGGAGAAGTCGATGCTGGAAACAGTCCAGGCAATGTTGTTGAGAGCCGACAATGCGTAAGAATGGATGGTCTGGTCTTCCAAAGACGGTGATGAGTGTGCAAGTTGAAGTAGTTTTGGTGCTGCACTTCGTACGAGTCGATCAAGGGTCGCCTGTTCTGCAGGGCTATCATCTTCGTGGGGCCCATCTCCGGTGACCACTTCCATGTCTGCATCAATTTCTTCTGAATTCATAGAACGATCGTCGCCCTCCATGTCGTCATCCTCATCCTTGATCTCGACATCGTCATCATCATCCTTTAGCTCGGTATCGTCGTCCTCATCCTTCATTTCGTCTTTAATCTCGACACTATCCTCATCAAAGCCTTTGAATTCTTCCTCGGTCCGGCTGCCATGTTCTAATGCCTCTTGGAGGCTGGTGGCAATAGAAGCAGTGATTTCCAATGCCAATTGCAGAATTTGATCCGGGCTTGAAGGGCCAGAATGGTTGTTGGTACCATTGCTTTGTGGTAACTCCATAGACTGGACCAGGACCGGAATGAGCATGGCGTCCGAAGCACCTTCCATTGGCGTATTATGGTCATACCATTCCATTGTTGTGAAGACATTATGCAGCACCCCACACGCGGGAACTGCCTTGACTTCTCCAGAGTCCTTGGCTTGTATCAGTCCCTTCAGCAAATGATCGTTGTCCACTATCTGTTTGACGAGAGGCTTGTTATCCTCAGTTAAAGCAATCAAGCAGGAGAGGGCGTCGATTTCGAGTTCGGCGGGGGTAAGATCGAAAGAAAGAAGGCCGAACAAGAAGGTAATTATGGTCGGAAGCTTGGACATGGCTTCCACGATTTCATCCTGTGCCTCTGCAAGTGTCGAAAGGAGACTGATGATTGAACTTGTGAGGTTCCATGCGAGTTCTTGTTGAGCTTTGGGTAATTTCGAGAACGGAGGATCTTGTGATTCGATGGTCTGGACAATCTACTTTGCATTAGTACGTGCATACTTTCATGAAACAAGGCAACTGACACTTCTTACCACCCCCTCTATCGCTGTGAGAATATCTTGTCTATACAAATATATGCAAAAATCCGCTTCTTCCTCCAGAGCCAAATTTCTCAGAATGCCCCACCCCGAAGTTCTTGTCTCCAAATTGGAATCTGTAAGAGTTTGTTCAAATAGAATCCTGACAATCTGTTCCCTCAGCAACAGCTTTCGACATTTTGGGTCCTCGATTATATTCGTAATGGCACTCGCAGCAGCCGATCGTTTCTTCAACTCGACGCTCTGCAGGTCTTTCAGGACCGGTAAGATGCGCTGTTCGCGGATCGCAGCAAGTTCTGGGTCGGAGGGAGGTTTGATGGCTTTTCCTGCGGGATTTGCGCGGTTCTTGTTTCTGTTTCTGGGCTTTGATTTCCCCATTTTGAAATATTGTGGTCGTTCTTTCCACAATCGTGCTGAGTGGGTTCGATTTCAATTTGGAAAAATTCAAGGCTTAACTTTTTCTGCCAAAAGGCGGTGAATCTTGTACGGCGAATTCTACTGTAATGATGTTTGACCACAAATTCTGCCAGCTGCCCAATCATTCCCCCGCTTGAGTATTACTGTATGGCCAAAAAGTCTCCAATAGCCCACTCACCGCTGTTACCCCACCAAAATTAAAAACATTCTCGCGTCGGTACCTTTTCCGGCCAAGTGCCTTCCCTTTTGTCGCTGAGGTATTTATTTGTGTGAGGCATTTCCCACCACATAAAGTCGACAACAACCCCCTAAACATGTCTACGACAACTACAGTTACACAATCTGAGCCCATCACGGCTCAGAGCATTCTGCGACTTTTCCCCGATATCGACACGAACTCGGCGGAGCTGGATGGGCACGATGAGGAACAAATCAGGTTGATGGACGAGGTCTGCATCGTCCTCGACCAAAATGATAAGCCCATTGGAAACTTCAGTAAGAAGATATGTAAGTTCTGCTTGGTGTCTGAAGAAATCCCTTTTTACTAACAATCGCAGGTCATCTCATGACCAATATCGACAAGGGCCTCCTGCACCGCGCCTTCTCGGTCTTCCTCTTCAACTCTAAGGATGAATTGCTTCTCCAGCAACGCGCCACAGAAAAGATTACCTTCCCAGATATGTGGACCAATACATGCTGCTCGCATCCACTAGGAATACCAGGAGAGGGAGGTGCGGAATTGGAGGAGGCGGTGATGGGTGTGAAGAGAGCTGCACAGCGAAAGCTCGATCACGAGCTTGGAATCAAGGCAGCTCAAGTCCCAATCGAGGACTTCAAATTCTTGACTAGGATTCATTACAAGGCGCCCAGTGACGGCAAATGGGGGGAGCACGAGAGTAAGTTTTATATCCTTGTTTCGGAACACAGCGCTTGCTAAGCTCGCGTGACCATGCAGTTGACTACATTCTATTCATCAAAGCCGATGTTGATCTCGAGCCCAACTTGAACGAAGTCCGGGATACCAAGTATGTTACTGCCGACGGATTGAAGACGATGTTTAACGACCCCACGCTCAAGTTTACTCCTTGGTTCAAGCTCATCTGCCACTCATTGCTCTTCGAGTGGTGGGAGCATCTGGATGAGGGTCTTGAGAAATACATGAACGAACAACAGATACGAAGGATGTGAGCGAATCGGGGGAGATCCTAATTGATGCATGGGAACGGCGTCGGCATGAATACAAGAAAGGGCTATCGTAAGACAGGTGAGGAGTAATATGTAGGTATTCCGAATATGGAATTGGCTTGGGGAAGTATAATATACCCTACAGGCATACATTACAATTGAGCATGCACTTCACGATCAACTAGCGCTCCATTGGCTCTTTCCTTTCTTTCAGCCCCAGCAAGCGGCCAGAAGTTGGGGGTTCCTGCAAGCGGTGATTGGACTCTCTTGGTAGGCTGGAGTGGGATATTGTCTTTCCTACTGTGGTCTTATAATGATACCATCTTCCTTGATGTCAATATATCCTCAACTCCATCCATTTCTCTTGCATTCTTAGCATTTCGATCTGTCATCTCCAGCATTCCTCGAGTGCGGAATCGTCCCTACACCTTAAGTCGGCGGTCGGCATTGAGAGCGCGTTTTGAAGGCGGTCCATCCCCGCCTCTAACTAGATCCGCAAAGTCCACCCGAGCCTGCAACAACCCCACGCTTTCTCGAAATAATCATGCAGCGGCGATTCCAAGAGGGCGATTCTGCCCAGGAAATTGCAGTACATGAATGGCCCCTGTTGCGTTCCAGGTCATTCCATCAAATAAGGCAGTTGGATTGGTCGTCTCCCTTCATCTTACACAGGGAATTCAAGGGGCGAAGGGAAAGACCCAGTCAGATTCTTGGCAAAAGAGTCGCTATCAGCGGAATGAACGGGATTTGCTCGGTTGGACGCCAAACCCACGATGGGCTTCCCTAGTGCTTTAGTGGAGTCTTTGAGTTTACGGCTATCCAAGGAAAACACGACGTCCAGGCTTCGAATCGTATCTACATAAGCCGTGGCCTGTCGCTCCTCCACCTTTGCTTTCGACACCTTCCAAAGAGATTCCAAACATTCAAAGTCCAGAAGACTCCCAAATTTCCCAGATCGTAATAATAGCTTGTCAACAATTGTTACTCAATCCCACAAACCACCTACCTCATAGCTTGGCATCAATATCAAGATAATTGTCCCTACATCACCAGCCTCATACAAGTTCTGTGATATCAAGCGTCGAAATCACCTCCTACGTACTTGACGGACCACCCAATCCGTCATTTCCCCTTAAATTTCATTTAAGGAACACCTGGATAAGACAACATTGATGTCGGTTGATATACGCCAAAGTCTTCATTGCCTGAGATTTCCATCTCGATACGAAACAGTGTCGAGAACGCAGCTTTCTAAACAACATACAGGTGATTCTACGAGACCAGCTGAAAAACCGTCCTGTGCGCCCTCGATTTCTTTGCCCTACCGACTTCCCTCTCAACCTTGTCCCCTTAACTGTCTCCCACTTACTAACACGTCCCAGAAACCCTAACCAAGCCAATTCCATTCCAATAAATTCACCAAACCGCAATCATGGCGCCAGTGAATAATAGTAGCACCAGTACCGTGACCCTCGAGAAAAATCGCAGTCTCTCCCCAGACGAGACCACCGAGGAAGTCCGCGTCGTCCCCATTGCAGAATACGAGCACGCGGCCATGAGTCTCGCCGAAGCGTTCGCCGTCGATGAAGTAGCTCGCTACTTCATTGACACGGATGACATGGCGTCTTATACTGAGGAGTATAAGTACAAGCTGCATTGCGATATCATGCGATACGTCACAGCTGCTCATTGCTATAAGGGTCTTGTGACGACGATCGGTCCTAACTACGATGCTGTTGCCCTATGGTATACATCCCTCCCTATCCCTAGACTGGTGTATAACGGCCTTTCCATAAAGCTAAGAACGTAAATGCTAACGACGGAACAGGATGCCTCCGGGCAAGAACATGGACGACCTTTGGACCATTCTCCGCAGCGGCATGTGGCGCCTCTGGTACAAGCTCTCCTCGGAAGGTAAAACCCGTTTCTACAACGAGTTCCTTCCTCTCCTCCACGACACCAAGCACGACGTTATGGGCGAGCGCGACAACGAGTCCTACTATCTCGTGTACCTTGGCTCCAAGCCCAGTGCCCGCGGTAAAGGCTATGCCAGGAAACTCATCGAGCATATGACAGCGAAAGCTGATCTTGAAGGCCGTGCGACGTATTTGGAGTCGAGTGCTGAGGCTAATATTGGGTACTACAAGAAACATCACTTCTCTGAAAAGAAAGTGATTGCCCTTGAGAGGGGCCCGAAGCCGGTTAAGATGCATATTATGGTCCGCGAGCCGCAGTCTGTTGCGGAGAGTTCTAAGATGAAGGAGACTGTGAAAATCAGGGCTCTTTAAGCGTCTTTTGATGAGACGAATTTGAGATGAGAGATGAGAGATGAGATGAGACGAAATGGGATTTCTTTTGGGTTTTGTTTTTGGGCTTAATCGTGTTTTGTGACCTAGATTGGATGAGTGTCAGCATTGGGTGGTATCATTTTGCATGGAATGTTGCGTTTTGAGAGGCTGCATGCTGATGACTTCTTCTCATGATTTATGGGTAGCATAGTAATTACAGACAGTCCCCTAACATTTTGAGAATGCCAAATCAATAGAATAGCCGTTCCTGAACGCCTCATGATCCCTCCTTTCATGTACCTATCACACCTAGTATTCCAGGACAGCCCATGTCTCGTCATCGACTGTCGTATAGATAAGGCCGTCTCCAAGTAACTCATCTCCAGCCTTGAAAACATCATTCGGTTGCAGTCCCAACTGCGTCGCAATCTGGTGAACATGCAAACCCTCGTTATTTTGGGGTGCCGTCTGCAACAGGTTATACACCTTCCTTCCCACAGCCGATATCTTCGCAGGCAACTTCTTGCCCGCTCCTCCCACAGTTGCGCCTCCATATCCGCTATCAACAAACATGTCACCCTCCGCCTTTACGCCACCGTTGATGGACTCGGGAGGACCGCGAGTGAAGTATAAATGGACGGCTGTGGCTTCCAGCAGGTGCATGTTGATTTCGTTGAAATCGGTGATGGTGCGAATAATATGGCAGACGACGTTGCGCTTATTGTTGAATTCTTTGAGTCGGCCCCAGGCGTGGATGTACTGGCCTTCGGAGGGAAGGGCTTTGGCTGTCTCAGGGTCGGCATCGCTGTTTATCCATTGCTTTACGTCGACCAGGCCGGTGCCGTCGTCGATTGTGAAGGTTGTGTTTGTGGCTTGGGAGGAGACGTTGTGGATTTGGCCGACGAGGGAGAGCTGTGGGTTCGTCAGATGGTGCTGGCAAGGAGCGACATAGAGGAAGACATACTTGGGTTACTTCGCTACCATCTATCTTGAAGTCTGCATCCGGATGGGGTAATGAACTGTAAGAATCGTCAGTAACGCTCCAGAACTTGTCGTTCGATGCATACTCACGCGTCTAATATTTGCTTGATGGTAACAGGTCGCAGAGTATCTTTTCCATAGGTCTTGAGGCATTGTTAGAATTGCCACATATTGGAGTACGCATTCGCATACCTTTGTGCCACCAGGAGTATCTTGACTTCCTGCTTGCGAGCCACCACCGTATCCTGCGACAAAACCACCGCTATCTGCCCCTCCTTGAGCACCGTAGGTAGTAGTAGAATAGCCACCTCCATATCCGTAATTTGCTGAATGAAAAGTCAGTACTGAGTTACATCTAGGAGAGATCGGTCATACCCATGGTTGCAGAATTGCGGTCGAGGAGATTGACTTCGCAAATGTTGATGTTATGGGGAGTCAATACGACCCGCGTCTAAGGTCGTTGATTGGTCATGATTTTTAGCGGCGCCAATTCACGTGAGGAACACCCGACGAGAATCGCAACTTTGATTAATTTATTACTATTAGTCTGATGCTCTTGATTTTTGATTGACTTTAGCTATTTGAAATGAGTTGGTACTGGATCATTAGGCAAATCTACTCAATCTTGGGTCACGTCTTGAATTGTAAGCCTGCCCACACAAGGTCAAGCGGTTCTGGGGGAAGCGGCTCGCTAAAGCCGCGGGGTTGTTCCAGACGAAAAAAAAAGAAACCAAGTCAGCGCTCCACCAAAGAAACAAAAAAAAAAGACTGATTATGAGAAGAAGGGGCTGTTCGTTTGTTAGTTGAAGTTTCTAATCAACAGGGTAGTGTTCTTACCTGCAGCTTGCGCTATGAGAAGCCTCACTCAGTTTTACACCGAGAAAGATTCGACGAATCGAAATCTTGAGCCTAACAATGATGTTATTATAGGAAATTGTTGTAATTAGGTGAAGGTAAGACGAACCACACGCCATAACCTGTGGAATTAGAATATGTTCAACGAAGAGACGGGGCTTGGTGAACTCGTACCACTCGGCCTAAACATTCGTTAGATAGAACAGGCTTTCAGTCAGTCGAATTAACATACCATCTTCCCAAAAAGTTTGACTAGTTTTTGCTTATCCGCATCCAAATACTCGGGTTCTCTCCCGCGCCAACCAATTTCCCATCTTCTCAATCGTCTCGCCGTATCAACAATCAATAAAACACATTTACAAACCTATCTTTTTCATATAGGTAGTAAGTTCAATTCTTTGAGCAGGTAACACAAAACAAATCCCTTTCATGATATCAACCAAAAGAGAAAAAGACACAAACTGAACCTCACCTTTTAGGCTACCTACCTGAAAGTCCACTCCCGCTCCTGCCACCACCCGCAACAAAAACTCGAGCATCAAAACACAAACCTCGCCATCGTCTCCTGCTTACCACAACCACCGATCTCTGTCTCTTCTTCAGCCCAGGGTTGCCTACCAAGAATTCTCCTTGGGGAAACCATTTGTAACTTCATGAGGCCACATTCAAAGACACAAAACTGAACCTCACCTTTTTAGGCGCCCTACTTGATGAAAGTCTACTCTCGCTCCTACCAGTACTAGCGAAATTGGCTTCACGTCAAAAGCACAAACTCCGCCATCGTCTTCCGTTTACAACGATCACCGATATCTGATTAGCAGCCCAGGGTTACCCGCAGAAATTCACCTGGTGGAGTCCATTTGTAAATCCATGAGGCCATATTCAAAGACACAAAACTGATCCCTGGTCTGTAGCTCTGCCCGCAAACATGGGTGGCTCAGGTGCCGGTCACGCCATCGGCTAAAGAACTCCTCAAGGCCCTCGGATGGGGTAAAAATGTTCAAAAGACTTGTTTAGAGCCATTCCTAGACAAGGGCAATATCAAAGAGAAGTTTGCTATTTTCATGGAGCATTACAAGCCCAAGGGTCATGGCCCAAACAGAGATCCTGTGGTTGAGAGATCAGCGGAGGTGTTGAGGCACAATGTAATGGATTACGCAGCCGCTTATACCCAGAAATATAAGGCTGATCACAGGTGGGGAGACCTTGAGCACTATGTCTGGTTTGTGACAGAAGTCGTGAAGGCAGAGAGAGCACCAGGTGGAATCTGGAATGCCACTGGCCTTTATGACATCGAGAAGCAATGTGAACTGGCGCTCAAGATCTTGGTATGATACGGGTTGTTCTATCTTGTTGAGTTCTGCTAACATTGATTACAGAGGTATCTGAGATGCAGAGGACAGAAAGATGACGTCCTTCTGCTCCGATTACCCAAGCCGATAATAACGAGTCTATCTATGATCCCCGCCCACGCACTCCTCACATCTATTTCAAAACCGCAGATGGTGGATATGGTATTCGAACACCAGATTGTGATTATCCGGAGGAAGATGGCTCCGAAGGTTAGTCCCCGTGATATGTTTTACAGTCACTACACTAACTTGCTTAGATCCTCTTCAGAATGATGATCTTAACCAGCTCGAAGACAACGTTCTCTCAGCCCTACCGGAAGACCCCGAGCTCTGCAATAAGTTTATCGCATCGAAGTTAGCCAAAGTGTCGTCAGAAGCAAGAGAGCGATACGATTTATTCATATGACTTTCAGACTGCGCTGGAGGACTCGCATCCGATATCGTAGTTCCGAGCGCATTGGATCAACGATTGTGGATGAGGATGACGTCGCAACCAGACTTGTGGACCAGCTACTCGCAGATGCTGATGCTGATGCTGATGCTGATGCTGAGAGTCAGCACCTGACAGTCAGCCCAATAGTATATTCCGACGTGACAATTCGATTCAAGGATAGATGTCACGTGACACATTGCTGAAGCTTTTTTCACCACTTCATGTTCTACTTCTGCTAGTTATTCTCTTTTCATCTAACATAGCCCCTTTCTAGCTGGAGTATATTTCCCATCTAACTTCCGCATGATCTTGGCCCTCCAATCTTCATCCTCCGGCTGTTCTCCTTGCAGCTAGAAGTCTTGGCTTGATTCCACCTTCTGAAACCTTGAACACTTACATAAATGACCAAAGTATCCCCTGTTCCAAGGTTCTTCACGTACTTCTCCCGGACCTCAATAGACTCGTTTGTCATGGCCGGGGTGATAGCAGCACCAGTGATAAACACCTGGGTCTTGGCTGAAGAGCGTGAAGGACAACGCCCAGGTTGTGGGGATTGTAAGTGAAGGCCTCTGCTCCAGCCTTTGCTGCCATCCTCAACAGAATCAATGAGGAGCGTATCGCAGTTGACAAGTCAACTGTTGGATTTGTTAACCCAACTTTGGCAAGCCTCTTTACACCTGACTCCATCTTACTAACAAAAGCCCAGCATTCCAATCCACAAGTTCTTCACGACATCACAGCTGGAGACAACCGGGTTGCAATACCAATGGATTCTCAACATCAACTGGATGGGATCCAGTCATTGGCCTGGGCACTCCAAACTACCCAACCATGTTGAATCTTTTCATGAAGATGTGATGAGTATATGGTAATGAGTAATGGATGTGGGTGATGTAGATACGATATATGTTGTACATACATTGTCAAGCTTCTGGCATTGCGCTCTTTGAGAGGGAAGCAGATTTGAATGAGAATAATGAATCCTGAAATAATCACTTTGAATCTATTTATTCCTTGGAACAAGACAATCCAGACTGAAATCAAAACGAGGACTATCTATGCTGACCTTTCACGAGGTCATCTGTGAAGCTCTTCTTACCAACTCAAAAACACTAGAGAAGCTACAACAATCGCGTAAGAGTAACTAGTAAGTCATACACACAGGTACGTTGCCTCCAAGCTAGGGAAAGACTCAGAAAATAGGGACCTTGCGCCCGTGCACGTGACCCGTTCGCCCCCGGTTGTATTTTTCGCTAAAGCAATCGCGATAACCTCATTGTTCGCCTTCTCGATAGTCGACATCAATCCGTGAACACTAACATTCAGCTCTCAACCCCATATCGCTGATCATCTTGATCGGCATTACTCGGTGAGCCATGACCACCACGCCCGAGAAAGCTGACGATGATATCGATGCACTTGAAGCTCTTGAGTCCGAAGAGAAAGAGTTCAATAAGGTTCGTCCCTTCGCCTTCCCGATCGCGAACAGTCGCTAACATGTTTGTCCCCTTTGTAGGATGCAGAAATTGATCGTATCTTGAAAGCTTTCCGTCTAGATGCGTAAGTTAACCTCAGATCTTGCAATGGGGTGATGGAGGTGAAGCTGATAGGTGCACAGATACGCAGTGCTCGACCTCCAACCCGGCGTCCCAGAATCCGACATCAAGAAATGCTACCGTTCCAAATCCCTCCTGATCCATCCAGACAAGACAACCAATCCCCGTGCACCCGATGCATTCGATCGTCTCAAGAAAGCGCAAACGGAGCTCATGGATGAGAAGCACCGTGAGCGACTCGATGAAGCTATCGCGGACGCGCGCATGTTGCTTATCCGAGAGAACAAGTGGACAGTGGATAGCGAGGAGTTGAAGACGGAGGAGTTTGCGCGCGATTGGAGGGAGAAGACTAAGATGGTGCTGATTGATAATGAGCATAGAAGAAGACGACAGGTGAAGGCGCAGATGCAGGAAGAGGGTAGAGAGCAGAAGAAGGCTGATGAGGAACTTGAGGCGCGGAAGCGGAAGAGGGAATATGAACAGGAATTTGAGAATACGCGTGAGCAGCGAATTAGCAGCTGGAGAGACTTTCAGAAGGGTGCGGAGAAGAAGAAAAAGAAGAAGCCCAAGCCTCTTGGTTGAAGCTTTTCCGAAGTTCGAATCAAGAACGGTTTGCGGGACTTACACAGTTAGAGGGAATGGGCGTTATGGAGATGGCGTCGTATTTGCTCGCTGATGCGTTCATACAGATAGATCCGCGTATTACTGCAGGTTCACTGCATTTTCACTGCATTTCTGTTCCTTTAGATCTTAGATGCAAGGCACCCAAGAGTCTGCAGAATTTACAATGTATTCGCACATTCCATCTATTTCACATGTGCATGCAATCGTAAGGAGGTGGCTCACAAGATCCCAGTCTTCAATCAAGACTAAGCTTAATACGCAACTATAGACAAGCAGGCGAGTCTTGACATTCCCTATCCAGCAAACAGCAGAAACAAACCTAATTAAGAAAACAAGACAAAAATGACAAATTTAAAACAAACCCTGCAGTACGACAAATCCACATCAAGCCCCAATCTCTTCCCCTATTGCTCGTCACCTAAACCATCTGCGGAGTCCTATTGTCATCCTCCACCTCCTTCTCCTCAAATTTCTTTGGCTTCGGCGCTTCAT